>JAVJIF010017126.1:0-158291 GCA_038442645.1 Agave tequilana | reverse complement strand
GGGCCTCAGCCACGTAGATCTTCTGCCATGAACAGCCCTCGAAGCGGCGAAGAAGTGCCGTTCGAACACCCTGCGGAGGATCCGCCCCAGCTCCAATCAAAGCAGGGCAGTGCAAGGCGAACCACGCCATCAAGTAGGTATACGGTAAACCTACCCTAGGATTGGGTCCGTCACAGGGCAGGACGGCACCCTTTCCTCTCCTCGACACCGATGGTCTGCAGAAAGCCTCCGTTAGCACACGAAGGCCCCTATGGATACAGCACACCATAGCTGGGAGAAGACCCAGACGGTGGCCATGGACCAAGCGCACAGCCGGCAGCAAGACATTCGGGTGGACAATGTCACCGAGGAAGACGGCACCACACATTTCTTTAACCAGATGGTTAAGAAACCGGCCAGCAGCGCCTTCCGAGACATAGGCCGACGAGCCTGGTGGTGAAAGCTCCGAAGGACATCACCTTCCTCAAAAGGACCATCATCTTCAGTCACGACGATGTCCTTTTCGGCATGCGCCTCCATCCGGGCCAAGATGTCCCCTTCAGCAACTCCGCAATGAGCAGCTTCAGGCGCACTCTTCATGTCCGGGAACAAATAGTTCCCCCAGCTCTTTAAGCTCTTCGAGCTACTCTTGCCACCAGTGTGGATGCTGGAAACAAATGTGCAAGTGGCACATCAATTCCCGGTAAGTCTCAAGCAAAGCGGGCTCCTGCTTCTCCAGCAGAGCCAACTCCGCTTCACAGGGAAAGTACTCTTCGTACAGAAGAGACCCAAAAGGTAAGGCAGAGATTTCCCACATCTCATGCAGAGCCATGCCCAATTCACCAACTGGGGTGAAGAAGGTCCCCGAGGCAGGGCAGTATAATTCAAGGATGGCGTAGAAGCACGCCACCTTCATATCAATGCCGTAGCAGGTCGCCCTGACGGCCTCATGGAGGTTTAACTTCTCCAAGTCCTTCCTGAAATTAGCAAGGACATAGTTGGTCAACTCCGCCCACCATGTCTTGGGAGGATGAACCCAACCAGGGGTCCTGAAGTCAGTAGCGGGGTAATTCCGCCAACTGCGCAGAATTGGGCGCCAAAAGTCTGCGCCACAGCCGGATTCTCTCCCACTGGAAGTTCTCGCGATACCTTCCCAGGGTACAGCCCCATTATGCCGCGAGGAGGGCCCGCCCCTGAATAGCCGGACTGATATGACAATCTCCCGACATGGACAGATTCAGCACTTCGGCTCACACTCCACGCCATCTTCCGAACCTGAGTCACAGCCGCGAAGGAGGACAAAGGGAAGTGTCGCTTAGTGGACGGAAGATAAGATTTCTCGCCATCCAACTGAAAAATCCACTGCCCTTCACCGGCCTGCAACTGGCGATCGGAATCAGGCGCAGCATCCCCGAACATGAAGTCAGGCTTTCTGTAAGTCTGACGGTCGACATCCTCAAGCGGAGCAGGGTTAAGATACTCCGCATGGTCTGCGGATGACCGCCTTGGATGAGCGTATCCCGGACAAGGGAGCTCCGCTCACTGAATAAAGAAGCCTCTCCATGGAACTGCAGGCTGAGGCTACCACCTGCTCGCCTGGATAACCCAAACAGATTGTTCGGGATACCGGAGGCGTAATGCACTGCAAAAACAGAAATGAGCTATGATTAGCTCATCAATCAAGTGGATATGAAAATACAAAAATTCACTAAGGCATAGCCTCGCTCAGCGAGAAAAGCCAGCAAGGCGATAGCTTCGATGAAGCTTGATCTCGTGGATGAAACTGCATCTTCGCAGGAAGAAATCCGAAGCACCAACTTCGCGTAAACAGGAAGTGGTATAGCCCTGAGGGCTGATGTCATCAAAAGGGCATTATGGTCAAAAGTCATCATGACTGAGAGGACTTATTCAAGTCCTTTTCCTCAAACAGTACGGAGATGGCCCAAGTTATGGCTTCGTGCGAAAGCCCAAAGAAGAACTGTTCAGTTCTTAACTCCCTGGTGCAAGCAAAATAGGAAAATAAGGGAAACGAGTTCCCTGATAAGGACAGATCATATTCGATCATCCTAATGGTCAAATATCGACTCCAAAGGAGCAAGACCACCATCTCTAAGAAGAGTCTCTTACCAGCGACAGGTCGCTCAATGACCGGAGGAGGAGGGCCCTCCGCTGCAGAAGTCGCTGCTTCCTTTCCCGCTCGTCTTTTGGGCGCCATCGAAGAAATGCAAGGGTTCAAAGAACTCTGAAGCAAAGAAGGAGGAAGGAGAGGAAAAGACAGAAATTTCTCTGAAAAAGGAGATCTTTTCCATGTTCAGCCCGATCGGGCTTTTATAGGCCAATCAGCGCCTAAATCGAGGCCTCGAAAAAGGGCACATGCCGCCGTTTCGAATTAATTCGAAACAGTGCCCGAAACGCCTGAGGCGCTTTCCCAAAGAGCGATGGTTCAACCCCACTAAAGGGTTAACTCCGCACAGGAGCAAAGTGCGGACTTCGCACAATCCTTCAAGGACTTCGCCAGGAAGCTTACCTTAGCCCTCTAAAAAGGTGCTATGTTCTTAGCTCCGCACACAGTTTAGCCCAGCTATGGCCAAACTCTCAGTGAAAGCAAGCAAAAAATCAGATGATCGGAGATAAACTTTCATTGATTAACAGGAAGGGTACATTGATATTACATCAAAGCTGTGTTTTATACAATACATCCAGTTGCCCAACAGGATCATTTGAGGCATACAAGCGGTTTTATCTGCTTTCAAACCAAATCAACGGGACAGGAAAGGCCTTCCTCCGGCACAAGGGCGAACCCTTCGCATATGAACAGATGGTGCCACAAGGACACGGTCATTTTTCTCCACAAAATGGTAGATCTTGCCAGGCCATTTTTGTTGAAGCTTGGCAATAGAAACCTATCGCCGCCAACACGATAGATCACGTATAATGGGAATCGGCAGTGATACCAGTGATCTAACAGGCGCGATGCCCACTTTTCCGAAGTGGATCGCCATCAAAGGCCACCAAAGTTGAAAGTCGGCAATGGTGCCGGCGATCCCACAGGCGACGCCCACTATCTCAAATCGGATCATCTCCGACAAAGCGGCTACCAGCCTCACCTCAGAACGAATCATCACGGATAAGGGGCTGCCAACAGCCTCTGGGACGCGCACCGCTGCCCGAATTGTTCCTCCTGCTTAAAAGTAAAGCTTCAACCGGCGAAGCATAAGGCAATTTTATGGCTTCTTCCATCAAGTCACCAGACTGGCAAGCATAGCTCGCTGCAAGGCAAATTGGAGCAAGTTAGCAGTCAAGCACAGAAAGAGCTGCAAAAACATTAAGTCAGATTCTTCAGCGGCAAAGTGATCCGACTTCAGTCAAAGCAGAGGATAAGCCCCGCCTGCACGGCAACCAATGGGCTGGCTCAGCAAACGCCAAGTCCTAGCCTCGCCTATACGGCAAAGTCAGACTGATCTTGTGAGATACAGTACATTAACATTCACCAATATGGCAAGACTGGCTCAACTATTGAAGAGGCCAAGTCCCAAGTCCTGCCTGCGCAGCGGACTTAACAAGCAATGGTCTTTCTGATCAAATCAAGACGATGGCTTCGCAGAAAGCCACGATGAGATCCTTCTCTGCAGCAGCCAATTGCAAGATGAAGAATAAGGGAAGCTAATCCCTGAAGCGAGCTGTCAAAGCTAAGTCAAGGGAGATGAGTTCCCTAAAAGCGGTGAAGTCTTTGAATGATCAAGACTTACTGGTCCTTGGCCGGTTAGACAACCAGAGTGGGCTTTCCCACTAATTCAGAGATCTGAGTATCTCTCTCAACCAAGAGAAGAGAAAACAAGCAGGCCATTTCTCTTCAGAGGACCTCAAGTGTCCTATTTATAGGCCCCATGGCCTGAGCACTCTCACCTCAAGCGTGGAACCTCGAGTGCATTCAAGGCATTTATTGCGCCTTGATGGAAGGGACGGTTTTCCCTTGGAACCGTGCAAAGGGAGAAAACGTCTCCCTCATGAAAGGCACTTATGGCGCCTTGAAAAAGGGAAACATCCTCCTTTGGTAAGGTGCGACCGGAGAATATCTCCCTCGAACGGCGCAAAAGGAGAAATGATCCTCCTCGTAAATCAGCCCATGGCAGTTGGCCTCGGAAAAGCAAGAAGAGTTCCAAAGCGAACCTGTTTCTGGAAGCCCAGATGCGGAGCTACCCGCACGCAAACGCGAAGCGACTCGCGGATCTGCACGATTCTTCGGCGAATCTATCCCAAAGCAGGATTGGAAGCGAAGCTGAACTCAACCATCATGGCGATGTTCATACTCCACACCACCATCACAGCAGTTCAAAGTATTTCGAAGTCTGGGCTATTGCAGACTTTCGAAAACTTTGAAGGGGGTCTTGTTGACACTTAAAAAAGACAAGATTCTCATTGGTCCGAACAATGTCTAGCGACAGACGAGCTGAAGACCAGTTTTCACCCACTTCCAAGGGACGAGGAAGCAACTTGGACTCCACTGATCCAGCAAGCAGAACAGTGAACCCGGATTGTTTCTAAACAGACCTCAGCAGGTCTAAGATGCTAGCATTTAGCATTACTTTAGCCCAAGGAGATAGCCTCGATTGAGAGGCTAGCATCATCCAACTTCGCCAGGAAGCTAATTGACAGCTTCGCCGAAAAGCCTCTTTTCGGATTTCGCCAAGGATTGCCTTTAGCTCCGCTATGAGCTTCAAAGCGCGCAGCTCCGCTATTGATCTACTACGGTCAACCTTTGACCAATCAAATCTCCTGATGAGATTGGATTCAAACAAATCAAATCCAATCAGGATTCAAATATGGCAGGTAATTGCCACAATATCTTGACTCTCTTGAAACGAGTAAGAGGATCAGGAGAAACCTCCAACGATATGGAAAGGATCATAACAAATCGGAAAGATCAACCGACTTGCCATTTTCTAGCTCCGCAGAAGTCATCTTAGCCTCGCAGCAAGGCTACTTTCTAAATTCAAACAGATTCGGTTCAATCTGTTTCGATATCTTTAAAGGGGACGATTATACCCTTGCTTTCCCTATAAATAGCCCGCCAGGGGCACAAGGAAAAAGGATCGAGGAGATCGGGAGAGACTTCCAGAAAAAAAGTGAGGACTCCACAAGCAGAGGCTTCTTTACGACGCACCGTGCGTTCTCGAATTCAGAGACTCTTTAGAGAAATACTTCTCTCTTCAGGGTGGCGATACCCTAACAACCCCCTTTTTCCTCAAGGAATTTCCGGAACCAGGCGAGAAGAATTCCTCACAGAAGGCGGTCTTTTGAGAAGTAGCAAGAGGGTTCTACCAACCCTCTATTCTCTGATTCCCGGAACCAGGCGAGAAGGGAATCTATTCGCTCGCATCGTCAAAGGGACAAAGTGGTCGCGCGCTGACCAGACTCCTATCGGCACACTTCTCCAGAATCTCTGAGGAGATCTACTTGTAATCTTTTTTAAGAATACTTGTAATTTAGCTCCTCAAACTTTTTTTTTGTAAGTTTTTCCCTTTGCAAATATAATGGAAAACAGTGATGAATAACCATTCTTTGTTAGTTTAGCTCCGCCCTTTTATTCGTAGTGTAGATCGAGAATGGGGAAGATCCTATACGCCATGCTTGATTGCCTTCAAAGACAAGGTAAGTTGTCGCAATGAATCCAAGGTATATGAGCACTGAAGAGGTAAGTAATTTTTAAGTTATTTTTCTTTTCTTTTATTTCTTTAGTTTAGATCACCAACACCAACAACACCCAATTCAATTCCTTGTATATAATCTATTTTCCATCTTCTTAATCTACCATCTTCTTCCTAATTCAAACACTTTGTAACCTAAAAGAAAACTTACTAAAAAGCTTCCATCGCTAGTCTCTCCCTGTGGATCACGACCCCCATAGCCACTTGCTATAGCGGTAGAATTGAGTACCTTGCACATCCTATTCTTAGATCTGAAATTTTGTATTCTTGTGTGCAGGTAAAACCCTAATCAAATTTTGGCGCCGTTGCCGGGGAGGGACGGTAAATTATTCTCTAAAAAAAAAAACTAATTATTGATTTATTTATTTTTTTTGTTTGCAGGATCAGAGAACAAGAAATATAACTGCAGCAAAGGACATATAGCAACTCTGTGCCTCTGCCCTAAAAGGCAGAGCAGTAGAGCCTACTACAGAGCCGCGCAAACGCGGCCATAGCCGCGTTTCCGCGGCCTGAGTAGTGAACTACTCACTAATTTTTCTGCAGGATGCTGGAAATTTAAAGTTAGACTTGCTGTTCTGTTAATTTTTCTCTGTGCACACTCTAATTAATTAACAGTAACCTATTCGTTGAAAAATAAAAAAATTAGACTCTTGCATCATAGGCACGTGTCTATTTAATTTTTTAATTTCTGTTGAAGAGTGCTGGAGACAAGGTACGTTCGCATTTAGTCTAGGAAGTACCCTTGGCTGATTTACTGCTTTTGAGTGAATATTTGTCTATTGCTTTACACATGCACTAAATTGACTTAAGGGCTTGTCTTATAAATAAGATAAGGTGGGGAAGTCATTACCCTTCCTTAGCCCACAAACAATCTCCTCACTCACTAACCCAAGCCTAACTAAAAATTGACTAGACGTTGGCCCTAGGGACATCTCAGACTCAATTAGGAGATTATCCTAAAGGGGAAAGGTGTTGAATTTGACTCCTGTCAAATCAGTGTCTAGGAAGGGATTAAGGGCTGAAAGCCCGAAGGTTGGTGGTTAATTAATTAAGGAACGTCTTTGACGGATAACCTCCCACCAATCTTACCCTGACCTGGCTGATTAGCTTGTGGTCAAAGTCTGCATTATACCTCCCGTGGACAGTCTAACCAGTTAGGAGTCATCTAGGTCATAAGTCTACCCTAACTTAGGTTAGAATTTTTTTTGTTTGCTTATTTGTTTGTTTTCTTTTTCTTTGTTTGTGTTTTATTGTATGATATGGCTTATAACAACAATTTTTCCAATTATAATGACAATCCATATTACACATCAACCTCTTTTTCGGATATTACCAACCCGGCATATCATAACTTTAACCAACCTAGTGTGCCAGATTGGTCTTATTCGAATCATTACATGCCCCAGTCCCAATATTATGAACAAGACTGGAATAATCATCACTACTCTTCACAGAGTCAATGGGGATACAACACCCCTGAGCCATATTGTCAACCACCTTTTCAACCATTCTCTTCATATACTTCTTTTACCACACCACCAATGTTTCAGTCCTCAAAAGATCCATTCGATGGGTTAGAAGAAAAAGTGGATTGTTTGCAAGGTTTAATGAATGAGCAAATTTCTAGACTTTCAAATATTCTTGAACTAACCAACCAAGTTGATAGGAACCAAGAATCATTATTTCTAGAAGACCTTGATCAAAATTCAATTTCATCACATCAATATGAACTTGATCAATCCCAATCCTTGGACAAATTGGCTAGTTTTAATTTCAATGAGATTGAATTAGATTGTGAATGTGAACCCGATCCCCAACTTTGCGATTCAATTTTCATCTTCGAATCTATGTTGACTCCGGTATTCTTACCCAATTTGGACCAATTTTCTGAGCCAACATTTATTCCCGTACCCATAGATTTTGAAATTGAATCACCAATTTTGGATAGTCACATTCCATTGATGGGAAAAGAATGTGAATATCAATTCTTGGACTTGGACTCAACGCTTGAACCAAAACTAACTTTTGAACCCCACGTCAATTTTCCCGAGTTTGTATTGGTTCCTGAACCTATCATTCTTGAGTCCAAGTCAACTATTCTACCAAGTCACATTCTTCTGTTGGACATAGGTATAGACCATGATGACTCTGTGATGATTTTCCAGGACTGGTTGATTGAAGCTTTACCTGCACACAAAATACAGTATTTCAAAACTTAAGAATAAAGATGTGCAAGTGCTCAATTCTTACCGCTATAGCAAGTGGCTATGCGGGTCGTGATCCACAAGGAGGGTTTGCGATGGAAGCGTTCAAAGTTTTGTATTGAAATCTTTATGAAGAAAAACGAAGGTTCTTCTTTGTTTTAAGAAATAAAAATAAAAAAGAGTTATGTTAAAGTTAGAAAGAAAGCGATAGATGAAGAAGGTGGAGAAAATCAGAAAGTGACTATGTACAAATGAATTGGAAAAGAATGAAAGATTTGAAAGATGTGGTGAAAGAAATCGTGTTAGCGATCTAAACTAAGAAATAAAAGAAAAGAGAGAAGGTTAAAGAAATACTCACCTAGTTTGGTTGATGACTTACCTGGAAACCTTGCATATTCTACCTTACTTCAGAGGCGTTCAACGCATAAGTCATAGGATCGAGCTCAGTCCCTGTTCGCATTATATCATCAAGCCGCGCAAGAATGAAGTGATACAGATTTTGAGGAGGAGAACATCTTCATGAAGTATCGTTGGCACTCAGAAAACATCGTTATACTTATGCTTCTGGATTCACTTGCAAGCTCAACAAAACCAAAAGAGGTAAAGTAGAAAGAGAAAGAAGAAAACAAAAGAAAACAAAAGTAAAGAGACGAACATAAAAAAAAGGTGTTTACCTTTATTGCTTGCAGAAATAATGGAAGAAAGGAGGAGGGTACATCGGTGTTACTCTCAATATAAGTCTCTCTCTTACTTACATGAATCTTCATCTAACCTAAGCTTACATACAAATTAAAGTTACATAAAAAGAAAACAAAACCTATACTACAAAATGAAAAACTAGGCTAAATCCTATCTCTGCATGGTCGTCCCATTTTGCTCAGCTGAAACCTGTATTTATAGGCAAAACCCATAAGGGGAGACTCCCGGGAAGATTGGGGAGCAAACACTCCCCCTAACTTCTTAACCAAGCCGCGGAAACGCGGCTTTGGCCGCGTTTCCGCGGCCAGGGTGTGGCCAGGTGGCCACACCCTGTTGGTGGGTCTCCCTGGTTTTTCCTTCTGCTTTTATCTTCAGTTGATTTTCTCGTTTGAGTCCAGGATTGTGACGAAATGGCCTTTGATTCTTGGCTTTAACTGATCGATTCTGAGAGGATTCTTCTCAACCGGTTTTCAACCTCTTGATTTTGCCCTGATTCACTGAGCTCGAATTAATTCTGATTTAATTCAGAATTTGGCGGGCTTTTGGGCTCATTTCTCTTCATCTCCTTAAGGAATGGGCCTGCAAATAAATTAAACATTTAATTAGGACAATGCAGATTTTATTCTATAATAAGTATGGAAATATGATACTAAATATGTAACAATAGCGACCAATCACACTCCCATACCTATCTTTTGCTCGTCCTCGAGCAAAATAACTAAACTGTACTAAAGATTATTAGACCACTTTCGCAGGTCACGCGATTGCACTGAGCATGTGCAACAAGCCGTTAAACCTCTAGGTTTCCCCTAGAGGACGAGTTTTGTCTCGTGAGGGTTTTCAGCGGATTGCACCCACAAAATCCATAAAGAAAGAGAAACAAAGAGTTAGTATTTTCGAAAGGCATTTTGAAAGAGAAAAATATTTGAAATATAATTGTAAGATTTAAGCAATCTATAAGTTATAGGAAAACTGAATTTTTCATTTCTAAACTTAGTCTCTATTCAAAAATTTGTTATCAATCAAAATAAGGAGTCAAATTGTACTTCTCATCTAGTATATTACTTTACCCTAAGTCATATGCACCTTGTGATCGTGAAAATTTTGACTAAGGCTTCATTAACTCTAACTCTTATGCCTTATATATATATATATATATATATATATATATATATATATATATATATATATATATATATATATATATTGGTGGTATTATTCCTTAGTTCTATTAGGCTTTCTAATCTTCCCATGTAACGAGCCTTTAATCGATGACTCCCAAACCAAACGGTCTTAGGGCACCGGGTGAGAAAACACCCCAAGGACTTAAGAACTCGAGCAAACAAGGCCACAAAACTAAGGATTTTATTATATGAACCTCTTTTAGGCGTGAATACTTACACTTTATTAGGCACAAATACCCAGCTTAATCAGAAGAATTATATATATATTTTTCCTTTTCAGACTTATCTAATCATCTTTCGCATAAATACTAAGGCTTGCTTAGGCCAAAGTACCTAGTTAATCAATAATTAGACTTGTTCATTTTTCATAGATATTTTTCTTTTTTTTATTTTTATAAGGCATAAGAATCTTTGTTTTTGAACCCTAAGTGTGTAAGTGTATGAAGTGTGCATATTTCATTAAGGTAAAGATCAAGACTAAATTACTTTGACAAATTATCTTCCTAACCCTAAAAATCAAACAAATAATCTTATTTTGACCAAGTATAAGAAATCCTAATTTGGATTTTCCTATTCCTTAAAATTAACTTAATTTCTTACAAAAAATATGTCAAAATATTGTTTCTATTTTCAAAAAGTTTTGAAAAGCAAAGAAAATGTGAAAATTTTTTTCTTTTTTTTAATAAAAAGAAAAACCTAAGTTATGTTAGAACCCTCCCCCACACCTATCTCATGCATTGTCCTCAATGTATGAATTAATGCATAGATGCATGAAAAAGAAGAAAGGGAAGGAAAATGTTACCTTAAAGTGGTGGTTCCAGTGGTGGTCTGATTGGTCCACGAAATGCGGCCCAATCAACTTTTTGTGGAGTTCGGAGGAACCCACCGGAAATTTCTCTAATATAACCCATTAAGATGATATATCCATAAATGATTTTTATTAAAAATTTAACCCCATCTAATTTTCATATTCCATAATTAATTTCAGAGTCAAATTTGTCAACCGCCTTGTCCCAAAATGGAGTGTGAAAAGATAGAATGATTGACTTGGACTCAGGAAGTACAGGAAATAATATCGACTCAGGAAGGTGACTTAAGTCAAGTAAAGGTTCAGGAGTCGAGATTGGTTCAAGAAGCGGGTCCAAGTCAAGAAGTTGAAACTCAAGTCCACATTTATTTTCTGACAATGGAATGTGACTTAATATTGGTGATTCAAGTTCAAGAATGATAGGTGTGGGAATTAAAACTGACTCTAAAATATTACTCAGGTCGGGTAATAAAACAGGAGTCAATATTGATTCGAAATTTGAACTGGATCACAGATTTGAGAATCTAGGTCACAAATCTCATTGAGTTCAATGTCATAAAAATGAGAACTTGCCAATTTGTCAATAGGACTTTCAAAAGTATAAAATTGGTCAAGTTCAATATGATCATCAAAGATGGGTGATTCAATTTCATGATGAATTGGCACAGGATCCAATGTTGACTCGGGAAAAGATTGAAATCAGGTGAAAACACCGGAGTCATTATTGAATCAGGAAGTAGAATTGAATCACTAAGTTGAGGTTCATGATCATAATCATTCTCAAGTTCAATTTCAGGTAAGGTATAACTTGCCAAACTGTCAATATCATTTTCAAAATTTAGAGTTTGGGCAAGTTCAATTGATTGTTCTGAAATGGAACCTTGATTTCCAAAACAACATGACTCTTCGGCTCTAACAGAATGGTTAGTGACATCAGAACTGGTCAGACGGTGGAAACGTAGAGATTGGACCATCATATCTATGTCATGATTACGAGCGTTTTGAGCTTAAGTCATGGCTTCAAGCATCTTTTCATAGTTGATGGGTTCATAGTCTTGTTGAAAAGATGAAGTGTTGTTTTAGAATTAGTGGTGAAATTGTGAGTCCATCAGATTTTGGGATTTTTGTTTGGACTCACGCATACTCATTTCCAAAATTGATAGTTTCCTATTTTGGACTGATGGAACTGAGTATGAATCTTGAAAATATTGTGGACTAGGTGGAGAAGGAGGACAAGTTGGTTGAAAATTAGACTTGGGGGAGGTGAATCCCCATTGACTCTGTGAAGAGTTGAAATTATCATGGAAATTATGGTTATAAGATTGGGGACATGGGTTATATTGATTCGGATAAGACCAATCTGGCACACTAGGTTGGTTAAAGTTATGATATGCCGGGTTGGTAATATCCGAAAATGAAGTCGGTGTGTAATATGGATTACTATTAAAATTGAAAAAATTGTTATTATAAGCCATATCACACAATAGAACACAAACAAAAACAAACAAATAAGCAAACAAAAAAGAAAAAATTCTAAACTAAGTTAGGGTAGACCTATGACCTAGACGACTCCTAACTGGTTAGACTGTCCACGGGAGGTATAATGCAGACTTTGACCACAAGCTAATCAGCCAGGTCAGGGTAAGATTGGTGGGAGGTTTTCCGTCAAAGACGTTCCTTAATTAAATAACCACCAATCTTTGGGCTTTCGGCCCTTAATCCCTTTCCTAGACACTGATTTGGCAGGAGTCAAATTTCAGCATCTTTCCCCCTTAGAATAATCTCCTAATTGAGTCTGAGATGTCCCTAGGGCCAACGTCTACTCATTTTTAGTTAGGCTCGGGTTAGTCAGTGCTTGAAATCTGATTTTTAGGCCAAGGAAGGGTGATTAAATCCCCACCTTATCTTGTTATGGGGTGGTGCCCTTAAGATCAGTTTGTGCAAGTGTACAAGATATGTAAACAAGATTCACCCAAAGCGATGTAAATCAACCACGAGATAAGTCCTATTCTAAATGCAATGCGAACGTATCTTGCTCTAGCACTCTTCAACAGTAAAGTAAATGAATTGAAAAGACACGTGCCTAAAATGCAAACGTCTAATCAATTTTTTAACTTTTCAACAAATGTTTTACTGTTGGCTTATTAGCAGGCTTATGTGATGGCATATAAGAAATAAAGTTTGCAGAAAACTAGAATTTTGCCAAGCAAGCAGCCTTGCAAAAAGGCAGTTAGTAGTGAACTCTTCCTTGCCGTGGAAACGCGGCTAAAGCCGAGCAAACGCGACAATTCAGAGGGTACTTGGTCTCTGTTTTCTGGAACAGAGGCCCAAGACCACTTATATGTTTCTGCAATCCTTTTTTCCTGCTTTGCTTGCCCTGTAACCTGCAACAGAGAAGAAAAATTCGTTTTAGTTCAAAAGTTCAATAAAAACCAGATTTCAATAAAAACCGTTACCCTCCCTGGCAACGGTGCCAAAATTTGATTGAAGCTTCACCTGCACACAAAATACAGTATTTCAAAACTTAAGAATAAAAATGTGCAAGTGCTCAATTCTTTCCGCTATAGCAAGTGGCTATGCGGGTCGTGATCCACAAGGAGGGTTTGCGATGGAAGCGTTCAAAGTTTTGTATTGAAATCTTTATGAAGAAAAATAAAGGTTCTTCTTTGTTTTAAGAAATAAAAATGAAAAAGAGTTATGTTAAAGTTAGAGAGAAAGCGATAGATGAAGAAGGTGGAGAAAACCAGAAAGTGACTATGTACAAATGAATTGGAAAAGAATGAAAGAAGATTTGGAAGATGTGGTGAAAGAAATCGTGTTGGCGATCTAAACTAAGAAATAAAAGAAAAGAGAGAAGTTAAAGAAATACTCACCTAGTTTGGTTGATGACTTACCTGGAAACCTTGCATGTTCTACCTTACTTCGGAGGCGTTCAACGCATAAGTCATAGGATCGAGCTCAGTCCCTGTTCGCATTATATCATCAAGCCGCGTTAGAATGAAGTGATACAGATTTTGAGGAGGAGAACATCTTCATGAAGTATCGTTGGCACTCAGACAATATCATTATACTTATGCTTCTGGATTCACTTGCAAGCTCAACAAAACCAAAAGAGGTAAAGTAGAAAGAGAAAGAAGAAAACAAAAGAAAACAAAAGTAAAGAGACAAACATAAAAAAAAAAGTGTTTACCTTTATTGCTTGCAGAAACAATGGAAGAAAGGAGGAGGGTACATCGGTGTCACTCTCAATATAAGCATCTCTCTTACTTACATGAATCTTCATCTAACCTAAGCTTACATACAAATTAAAGTTACATAAAAAGAAAACAAAACCTATACTACAAAATGGAAAACTAGGCTAAATCCTATCTCTGCATGGTCGTCCCATTTTGCTCAGCTGAAACCTATATTTATAGGCAAAACCCATAAGGGGAGAATCCCGGGAAGATTGGGGGAGCAAACGCTCCCCCTAACTTCTTAACCAAGCTGCGGAAACGCGGCTTTGGCCGCGTTTCCTCGGGCAGTGTGGCCAGGTGGCTACACCCTGTTGGTGGGTCTCCCTGGTTTTTCTTTCTGCTTTTATCTTCAGTTGGTTTTCTCGTTTGAGTCCAGGATTGTGACGAAATGGCCTTTGATTCTTGACTTTAACTGATCGATTCTGAGAGGATTCTTCTCAACCGGTTTTCAACCTCTTGATTTTGCCCTGATTCACTGAGCTCGAATTAATTCTGATTTAATTCAGAATTTGGTGGGCTTTTGGGCTCATTTCTCTTCATCTCCTTAAGGAATGGGCCTGCAAATAAATTAAACATTTAACTAGGACAATGCAGATTTTATTCTATAATAAGTATGGAAATATGATACTAAATATGCAACAATAGCGACCAATCACTGATCATGTAAAGGAAGTAAGTTTCACGATAGGATCTTCCAAGATCCTATTCATACTGGGGACTGTAAACATGTAAATAGAAAAGAGGTCAATAAAGGTAGGTTCCGTGAACTACCACATTATCTTGATTGGGTAGCAACGCTTGGCCCAATCAGACCACCACCGGAACCACCCCCTAAGGTAATATTTTCCTTTCCTTTTTTCTTTTTCATGCATACATGCATTCATTCATACATTGAGAACAATACATGAGATAGGTATGGGGGGAGGATTTACTAACATACTAACATAGGTAGATACTAACTAAAAAAAAAAAAAATTTAAAAAATTTTAAAAAAAACTTTTTGAAAAAGAGGACAATACTTTGACTTATCTTTTGAAAGAAATCTAAGTTAGTCTTAAGAATCAGGAAAATGATGATTAGGATTTCTAAAAACTTGGTCAAAATAAATAAATTGTTGAATTTTTAGGTATAGGAGGAAAAATTGAATAAGTAATTAGTCTTGATTTTTACCTTAATGAATTGTGCATACCTAATACATTTACATATCTAGGATTCTAAGACAAAGACTCTTATGCCTTATAAAAAAAATATAATAATAAAAAAATAAAGAAATTCACTAATTAAGCTGGATACATGTGCCTCAAGAAGCATAAGTATTCACGCCTAAAGGTGATTTTATAAATAGAATCCTTGGTTTTGTGGCCTAGTCCATTCGAATCCTTAAGTCCGTGGGGTGTTTTCTCACCCGGTGCCCTAAAACAAACCAGTTTGGGAGCCACCGACTTTAAGTTCGCTATATGGGTGGACTAGAAAGCCTAAGAAAACTAAGAAATATTATTTATATATATACTAACACATCTAATAGTCAATTAATTAGGTATGAGGGCCTCAAGAAGCCTTGATACTTATACGAAAGAAAATTAGAGGAGTTATACATATTAAAAAAAAAGAAGAAAAAAATAATAAAAAAAAGAAGGGGCATGAGAGTCCAAGTTAAAGAATTCCTAGTAAAGATTCATAAGGATGCATATGACTTAGGGTAACGAAAGAGACTATACAAAAATTTAATTTTGATTCTTACCTAAAATAGATAACAATTTATTATATAAAGACTAAGTTTAAGAATGAATAAAAATGATAATCCTAAAACTTATAAACTACTTATCTCTTCAAACATATTTCAAATATTTTTCTTTTTATAGATTTTGTGGGTGTAATCAGCTGAAAACCCTCACGAGACAACACTCGTCCTCTAGGGTAACCTAGAGGTTTAACGGCTTGTTGCACATGCTAAGTGCAACCGTGATTCCTACGAAAGTGAGTTAGGATAGATTAGTTTTTCTTTTTCTTATTTTTTTATTTTTACTTGAGGACGAGCAAAAAGATAAGTGTGGGGGTGTGATAGGTAGTAAAAAATGCATATTTATCACTACATTTACTATCATGTTTCCCTATTTATTTTTTTAATTATGCACTATTACTAAAGTTTTATTATTTAATGTGTGCGGGCCTTGAAAAATTATTTAAATAAAAGAATAAAGCCTAAATGAAGCCCAAAAGCCCAAAAAGCCCATATGCAAAAATTGTAGTAATTTAGAAGTTTTTACATTATCTAACCTAATCTAAACTTGGATTTTAAATTCTTTATTTAAAATCTAAGGGAGGAAAAGGAAGGATAAGATAGAACTCCTAATTGCTAAAAGAGGAGAAAAAGGATAAGATGAGATGAAGTTCTACTCAACCAGGTTGCTTGCACCACAAGATGAAGATAAAGGAGAGAAAAAATTCGGATTCAGACTGTACACGTTTTAATATTCAGATCATAATTTTTGCTACAGATATTCAAATCCTATGATTCAAGATGCTCCAGAAAGAAGACTTGAAGGACTACAACTCTTATGTTGATCACACTTTCCAATTCAGTCAGCAGATAAGCCATATTCGGTGATCAACATGATAACAAGTTGCAGGACAGATTTGAATTTCTATGGATAAGTCAAAACAAGTTTGGAGATAAAAGAAGAATTCAAATTCAGAGATATTTTGCTCCTCTTATCTTCATACGCTTCTTATCCTCTGGTTTTCTCCTATAAATACCCTTGCATAGCAACAGAGGAAGGGCAGATCTCAGAAGCTCAAGGGCAGATCCAGAAACGAGCAAGTAGAGAATAGGACTTAGGCTAGTTTGTAGTTTGTAACTTAGGTTTTTTTATGTAATTTTTACTTTCCTTTATGTAACTGAGAGGAGAAACGAGTTTCATGGAGGAAGGAGATCAAACTTGTACTGAGGGTGACACGGGTGTAAGTAAGTCTTTTCTTTCATTGTTATTAGATTCAAATCAAAGTTTCTTTTTCTTCTTTACTTTTGTTTTCGTTTACTTTCCTCTGATGTGTTTGTAATCCAAGTGAATTCGATAGCCTCGAGACTGCTTCGTCATTGCAAGTGCCCTTGATGGCCTATGGTGATGAATAACCATTCTTTGTTAGTTTAGCTCCGCCCTTTTATTCGTAGTGTAGATCGAGAATGGGGAAGATCCTATACGCCATGCTTGATTGCCTTCAAAGACAAGGTAAGTCGTCGCAATGAATCCAAGGTATATGAGCACTGAAGAGGTAAGTAATTTTTAAGTTATTTTTCTTTTCTTTTATTTCTTTAGTTTAGATCACCAACACCAACAACACCCAATTCAATTCCTTGTATATAATCTATTTTCCATCTTCTTAATCTACCATCTTCTTCCTAATTCAAACACTTTGTAACCTAAAAGAGAACTTACTAAAAAAGCTTCCATCGCTAGTCCCTCCCTGTGGATCACGACCCCCATAGCCACTTGCTATAGCGGTAGAATTGAGTACCTTGCACATCCTATTCTTAGATCTGAAATTTTGTATTCTTGTGTGCAGGTAAAACCTCAATCAAACAACCAAACAGTAATAATATTAAGAACGTGTGATATTTGGTCTCTCCTTTGTTCGGCTCCTAGTACTCACATATCAAACCCAAGTAAGTTCTACTAGAGTGCGAATTCTAGTATGGACTACCAGTGATGTGAAGCGCTGGTAGGGAGGCAACCGTACTGATTATTATTATTGAGTAATTTAAAGTGCAATACCTTTATATTATCCAGTTAGTGATGAATCATTTAATCAAATATTATGCCCTGAGTTGATACCCTGTTTTATGCCATATGATTTATGTGGCACAATGATTATTACTGACACACTCTAGTTCTATTACTCTGAGGGCAACTCAAGTTGTATGAACTCAGATGATGACGACATAGGATATGCGGTATATAGATGAAAGTTTCCTTATTTGGGTTATCCTCTTGACGTATCGACCCTGTGAATCCATAATTTGAGCTTATACAACTAGTTTTGTCCATACTTGTATTTATCGCATGTTTAATGTATTTATCACATATTTATTTATACTTAAGCTCTCGACACTGTTTTATATGCATGTTTTCTGATTCAGACTTATCGATATACATATATTTACTTCATTTCGGATTTACTGTCGTTCTTTAATTTCCTTTATGTTTCTTGCCATTACCTATACCTGCATGCCTGAACCACATTACCTGATCATGTACACGTGTGACTGCCTGATATGCACGCCACTTGGCTTTATCATTTGTACTCACAAGGTTGCATCTGACAACCCTGGATTCTCATGTTCAGATCCTAGAGCCCGGACCATGGTGACCTTATTGTACCTGATCAGAGTGCACAACGAACCCTTCCGTGGTGACCAGAGTGTAGCAGAAGCTTGGACATTGCCACAACTCTTCCTCTTAGCTCTGCTCTTGATTGGCTCTCGAGGCCCCTCTTACTGCTCGTGAGGACCTCTCAACTTTTATTATATATATCTCTCCGTATTGTACTTTTGTATTTTCTGGTGATGTAATATTCCTGCAATATATATCACTCTCTGTGATAACCATATATTTGTACTTTTCTGTTGGAATGTATATTACCACTGTACTCCGTACTCTGATTCTTACTTGTATTGATGCTTAGCGTATATATGTAAGGGTATTTTCGACCTACGTATATACGTCACAGTGATGTCTCCGTTCCCGCGGGATCGGAGCGTCACAGATTTCACCATGGATGTACTATCTCCAGCCATCTTCTCAATTGATTCCTCAAAATAACGCGAAAAACAAACAGAGTTAGATAAAAAAATTAGATAAAGATAGGATCTTTACCTCAAAGTGAAACCCTCGAAGAGTTTCCAAAGCGATCTACTCCTCCAAATTTGATTCTTCGAGCAATCCAAACATTGTTTTGAGATCGACACACGATCCTACAAACAGTCCCAACGCTGCTCCGAAATTGACACACGATATCCGCCGAACAGCGACCGATGCTCTTGGAATTGATACACGATCTCACGACGAACCTGGATTCTCTAATACCACTTGTTACGCGCGAAAGCAACAACCTAATTGAGAAATCCACCAATAGAGATAGATGCAATAGAAAAGTACTCAGGAACAAGAACCACCAAAAAAAAAAAAAAACCAAAAGAGAAAGCGGACACAATATTTAACGAGACATCCTCGGGGCAAGGGGAGAGATTTTATTGATTCAACAATCAATACAAGATAATACCAAGAAGATATTTCCAGGGATACAATTCATGAGAGTTTTAACCCTTATATATAGCCAGCGAGTGTCAGGGTTTTAAGAAACCCCGATTGGATTCCACTTCAATTCAGAAACGAAGCTCGAATCCAAAAAGGAGAAGTAGATTCGCGCCCAGATCCGCTTATCAGCCGCCCGGGCGATCAACCGACCTTGTCCCTCAGTCAACCGAGACCAACAGAGGCTTCTGCCTTTCAGTCGATCGACCGCTTACTTGACACAGTCAGCCAGGCAGTCGACCGGGCCGTGTCTCCTTACCTATTGTGAGCTGCGTTCTTACTCCTTTTGGCTTCTGATCTTTGCGTTGTCTCTTCCAATGAGTTTAAAAAACTCTACAATTAGCTTTTATATCCTCTCATCTCCCCTCTCCCCACAAACATGTTAGTTGTACTATACAAGAGATTATCTCCTCTCTCCCCACAAGCATGTTAGTTGTACCATACAAGAGATGAATGTGGGCTCTTCATTGCCTTCCCACGAGCACTATCCGCTAGAATCATTTAACAATATATTTAGAGCTGCAAAAAATCTTCTACTCACCGGACAACTCTTCATTTATCTTTACAATCCGACTTTTCCAATTCCATTGCATGTCCCATCCCATCCCATCATACGCAATACCGAACATAGTGTTCACATGCAAAATTAGTGTAGAGCTTCCAATGGCTACTCCAAGCCACAACCGTGTCTTGTTCATCGGCAAGTGAGCTCATGAATTTCCAACTTCGCCATCCAGATTGAATTCCAGCTGCACGATCCAAAAAATTGAATGAATGCTTTCGAGATTCTAATTGCATAAGTGACACCATAAGCAAACAAACTAATGTAAAAGTTTGATAAACCTAAGTTAGATGATGAGGGTCGTCAAGATTCTAATAGCATCAATAGTATTTTTGTTCCCTCAAAATATCTTATTTTATATGGTTTAAGTTAGGGCATTGAAAAATAGTAGTTCCCGAGGCTGGCTTGGTAGAGCACAACCTGCTCTAGAAGGGGTTAGAAGCGAATTTGGTTAAAGACCAAAGATGTGTAAATCACTATTTATAAGAGAAGAAATGATAAGAAATCAAACTTTATGCATTGTATGGGGAAATCCCAACCTTTGCTTCCTCATGGGTCAACCTCATTCTTCGGTATTCCTGTTGGGCTCGATATGAGCGAAACATAGATTGCACTTTTACGACAGCATTATTCACTCGCTCCTCAGCTTGTTCACGACCGATCCGGAAGAAATCCTCCTCTGCCACAGTCTCTTCTTGTTCCTTGTCCACTTTCATTGCCTGTGTTGTTTCAATTTGCATGCCACGCAAGCCTTTCCTTTTCAAGCGCCACCGAAGGACTGCTTTCTCAAGCACTCCAACTGACCAAACAATTTTGAAGTACTGCTTCCTCATTAGATGGCCTCGGAACACAGCCTATAAATAGACCATAGTTGATTGGTTAAATAACAGAAACATTGCAGAAAACATTGACACACATTTTAAAAAGAAGCTTAATCTATTGGATTCTCATATTACATTTTCATTGAGTATTGCTCCTTTGAATCAGTTTATAGATAAAGTTTCAGCACAAATAGTAATTGAATGATCAAGTGGGAAGGACATGAAGAATAATTTTATAAAATATAGTTGCAATGTGTAATCAACTTATCACCCATCCAAATTGAAATCAGTCATCCAAACAGTGCAGCAGCATAATCTAAGCTGACCATTAAATATTTAGACGGCTTCAATCTTATATTAACTTTCATTGTGTTTCTTAAATTATAAATATTTGACAAAACCTGTTGTCAATTTAAAATATGTTTTGTTTATTCCCATGCAACCTTTCTTAAGCAAGTCATATATAAGCTGGATGACTTTCCAGATGGGTCACAGCCTGAAGGCCCACGTGATAAGAGAGCGTTGTGATAAGTTTGTCCAGTATACATTAGGCTATAACTCAATAGCTTAAGATTTTTGGCAAAATGGTTGTCCGACAGAACCAAATAAGTCTTACCCTACTTCAGAAAGGGTATAAATTAATCAATTTTAAAAATTCCACATGCTTTTACGCGTTCCAGAAATCTTCCAAAGACAATGCCACTGTATCTGATGAACTAGGAATCCCTGAAACATATAGGGGCATCTAATATCACAGGGGGCATGTCAACAATGTTTAAGTACCAACCGAAATGCATAAACAACCCTACAAATAAAATTTATACTTTGTTTAATATGATCTAGGAACTAAGTACATAATCCGAGAGAAATACTCATGTTAACTTCAATTGTTTTTGTGGGAATTTATTTATGGTGGGCAATGTTAAAATGCCAAAAATCTCCCAATAGCAAACAAGAAAATGGAATCACAGAGCATACTTAACATAATCTCTAAATTGTGTGTTGATGACCAAACACGAAGAAAAGCTTGTTTTGGAAGCTTACCTGGATTTTGATGGCTTGCCGACGCATGTTGAGGAAATTTTTACGAGTCTGCCAGGTACGGAAATGGCTTTCTATCCGTGTAGCAGCTTTCATCAACCTTTGCCTGTTGTAGTTTCGAAAGGCATGCTGAATCTTAAGAGCAGCAACAATCTGTGTTGCCTCCATCACAGGATTTGCCAGCTGTACGGCTTTCGTTTGTTGCTTCAAAGCACGTTCTCTGAATGCCGCTTGTATACAACCTGCCGCATCAGCAGCATTGCGGTATGCTGCTAATGATTCTTTCAAACATAACTCTTGCTCGGTCAAGTTTTCAGAATATTCAGAGTTAACTATATTGTTTGAGCTCGTTTGTGGGGGTGCAGTTATGTTCCCTGACAATGATATAGCCTTAAAATGTGCAGTTAGTCCCTTCTCTGCAAGATATGCAGCCAAGCCTTCATAACCCCTTTCTGATGCTAAATCAGCAGCAGTGCTTCCTCCAGGGTTTTGTGGAGTAGGATCTGTAACTAAGCTCGGGTTTGCCCCGGCAGATAAAAGAGCAGCAACCATTTTCTCCCTAAATTAAATGTGCACTTGTTGTTAGAATAAGGCCAGAAGAATAGTAATAGGAGAGAAAAACATACATGAGCACGTCTGTAAGAACATCTCCAGGAACAAAGAAAAATATGAAAAGACATAAGCGACAACTGTCTTAAGAAACATGGTTTTAGGATTTTGCTGAACCAATTCCAGTTTCCATCTGGATAAAATTGAACCCACAGCAAAAACTCAAACCAGTATAAAGACTCACACGATGACCACAACTCATACACTGACTGATAAGAAGTGATATCACGTTTAAGTTATCACAATTGAGCAATTAATATTTGTAACGCCCCGATCCCACGGATACGGGGACGTCACTGCGACGTATATACGTAGGTCAGAACTACCCTCCCGTATATACGCTAAGCATCAGTACAGACAAGAATCAGAGTACGGAAGCAAATGGTGCATTATACATTCCAACACATAAGTACAATTACAAAGTTATCACCAGAAGTGATCCAATATTACATGAATATTACATCACAGATATGCGCAAATGCGGGAATATATGGAAATGTACATATATGAACAGTATAAAGGACTTGGAAATGTACAAGTATAAACAGAAAAGGGTACTCACGAGTTTATAAAGGAAAACTCGAGAGACCCACAAGGGGACCTGGAAGGATGGAGCTCTGGATGATCGGCTGGGGATCCACGCTACCGCTGCGCCACTCTGATCCACAACAGGGAGAATCTACACGCTCCAAGCTCCAAAACCTGGACATGAGGATCCAGGGGAGTCAAATGATACTCCCCAGGCGAGTAGTACTAATACCAAGTGGCGAAGCAGGATGAGCACAAGTGTGCATATAACAAATGATATCAAGTAAGAAGTACTCAGGAGGCAAGTAGGTTAGAGCAGGTATGAACTGGTATAGCATAATAATCATAAAACAGGAAATCCGATATAAAGCCGGTTACAAGCAAAACTGATTGTATAAGCTTAGGTCACGGCTCTATGAGACTAGTACATCGAAGGAATAATCCAAACAAGAAAACCCTCATCTATATACCTTTATCTCATATCATCGTAATCCAAGCACATACAACCCGAGTTACAAAGTAGTCATAACAGGAACACACAACAGGCATGACAGGAATACATAACGGGAATCATAACATGCATGACAGGAGTACATAATGGGAATCATAATATGCATAGCAGGTGTAACAGGAATCATAACAGGAGTAGCATGTGTCACAACAGGCATCGTTATTATTATTACTCGTCTGACCCATATATCTAGGTATGTGTCCTGGTGTATACCTCAAAACACATACATCCATATATAAGCTAGGCGAGGGTTGTTAACGGAAGCAGATGGAGAACTGATATCACTTCTTATAGTAGTTCCCATACACCTGGGACCAGTTTGGAGGCCCTAAGTCCCCCTAACACGCATCTTCTGTGGGCCCAAAGTCCCACTAACACGAATCGTCAATATTTTATTCCATTACTATAAGCAAGGTATCATTCCGGCATCCATCACTTCCTCCCATTCCCGTGCAAGTTGTCATTTTTATGGTTTATCAGATTACGGGAATAACTGGACAAGACAGGAAAAGGCCCTACAGATTCAAGAGGTGGCCCCCACAGATTCAAGAGGTGGCCCCCACCGTGTGATGTGGCACTTTGTTCCGTGTGGCACTTAGTTCCATTCAGAATAACAAGATAGGATTCCCGTAAACATGATAATTATAAGGTCAAGTACATCATGCTGGGTGTTAAGTGATAGCATGACAGGATGGTGATATTTAACAAGCAACCAATCATGATAAGAGATTGATAATAGTCTGGTGGTAGATGATAACAATCAATTGCCAAGTAAAATACATGTGTTAAATGGAAGCATGAAACTGACAGGTCGGAAGTAATGACATGGCAGGTGGTAACATAGAAGTAACCCAAGATCAACGACCACGAAGGGTCGGCCAAGCATGGTATGCGATAAAGAAGTAAGAATAGCACAGGCATGGTACAAGTATAAGAATGAAACAAGCAGTTGCATGGTAATACATAGACATGGAAATATGAAGTGACAAGAGGAGATATACATCAAGTAATGAGTCATGAAGTATCAGTCATGAAGCACAAGTAAGAATAATATATTGCACATGCACCAAGGATAAGATCCAGATTCAAGAAAGAAATCAACTATAACAGACAGCCAAAGTTAGTCGACTAGGTGGAATAGGTAGTCGACTAATAAAGGGGTTAGTCGACTAATAGTCTGGTATAGTCGACTAAAACTGGGTTCCAGAGAGTTGGAATCTGGTTCAGGAAAAGTTAGTCGACTAGGGTGGAAAGGGTAGTCGACTAACAGTGATCTCAAGTCGACTAACAGATACGTTAAGTCGACTAATACTGAGTAACAGAGAGTTGGGTTTTGATTTCAGGAAAAGTTAGTCGACTAGGATAGAATGGGTAGTCGACTAACAGTGATTTCAAGTCGACTAATAATTAAGGTAAGTCGACTAAAACTGTGTTCCAGAAAAGGTTACGTTTCAACTAAGGGTTTCAAGTTGACTAGTCCTTAGGTCAAGTCGACTAATCGACTGGAAACAGCACACAGAACAGATTTGTGATGGTTTTGTTTGATGTCAACTAATCATGATTTGAGGACCTAAGTATACATGATATGAAAACATAATTATACTAAGAATTAATCAAATCTTGGTGAAGAAGAACACTCACCAAAAAGAGTACAAGGTGATGGAGTGATGGTGGTAGTGATGGAAGTTGATGATGAAGAAGAAGGTGGGATTAGTGGTTTTGTTGTTGGTGTTGGTGAGAAGAAGTGGTGGCCGGAATTCGGGGGTCTCTCGCAGGCGTCGTGGTGGCTGGAGGCGCCGGCGGAGGTGGTGGAGGTGAAGGAGATGTTGGAGGTTAGGGTTTTGGTGAAGAGAAGAAAGAGAAAGATGAAGTGAAAATGAATAAAGAAAGGAGAAGGAAAAGTATTTATAGGTTTTAGATTTTGTGAAGGAGGTGCAAATAATTAAAAGAGAGGGGGGTTTTTGTAAATAGGGGAGGTGAGGTGTCTCTCCTAGCCACACTTGGCTGGCCATGGAAGAGAGAGAAAAAGAGGGCATTAATGAGGAAGTTGGTGGAAGTGTGTGGAAGAAAATGGAATTTTGGAATTGTTGGAATTTTGGAAAATGGAATTCTTGTGGATTGTGGAGGAAGGAAGAGAAATAAGGAAAAAGGAAAAGGAAAAAGGAAAAGAATGTGGAAAAGGGAAATTATTCTCTTGGAAGAGAAAATGAAAAATAATGAAAGTGACGGATTCCCGGGATTCGGTTGCGGATGCGGAAATCTTTCGGGAAAATACCGGAATCGTCCGAAATTCAAGTATCTCGGAACGACCCGAAATAATTATAAAAAATCAAGAATATTAATCTAAGAATTATAGTGAAATCCGTTTTAAGAAATACTATACAGTTTTAAAACTAAAAATCCCGGAATCAGCTAGCTACCGACTCCGGTGGAATTTTCATAAATTCATAAAATCCTCAGAAAAGTATTTAGGTAGAAAATATGATTTTAAGAAATAATGTCTAAAGGAACTTTTAGAAATTCTAAACCGTTTGTAAACTAAAAATCCGGAATCGGTCAGCAGCACTGGCCGACACCGGTTTTGAAGATATTTAATTAAATTCAGGAAAATTCTAGAAAATCATATAAAATCAAAAATATAGGAAAATAATATTTGAAACTGAAATCGGTCAAATCTAATTACCGGAAAGACCAAATCAAGTAACACATTAGGATCGGGTCTTCGGTTCAGACTAGGGCTGACTCCGAGTCCACGAATCCAAATTTAAGACAAAACAATCATATAAACAATTCATAATACAAAATAAGTACAGAAGGTAAACCGAAAAATACGATCAAAAATCTGAATACGCAACTAAGTACGTATTCCGGGAGCGGGGTGTTACATTCCATCCATCTTACAAAAAATTGCGTCCTCGCAATTTCGGTAAGGGGTAAAATGAACACAAAGAGGTCAAGGGTGGAATTTATACCAATTAAGATATGAAGCACTATAGGTAGGGCTCTCAGGTCGACTGAATAATAATCCTCCTCCGCACTTCCGGCTGTATAAATCTTTAGAATTCCAGTTGTACTGCATATTTGATAGCCCTCCGAGAATAAACCAGAATACTGAAGATAAAGGAAATCCTGATAGTCCTGAGCATAATAATAAAGAAGACCGATAATTAAGAATCCCGAATACCAGGCACCAATCACTCTGAAAGAATATCCGTAGAGAATTCCGACTGCTGACTCCTGAAAGATAGCCAGATCAGGATCAATCTGGAGAATACCAAGCTTCATAGAATTCGCCGAAGAGGTCATATAATAGCTTCATTCTGAACCAGCCACTACCTCTCTAGTCTAATCATATCTTAAGTTGGCATAAATGCTACATAAAACCAAAACAGGGAAAGGATAGGAGGGATTAGGAATCAAAGGAAGGATGGTCAAGAATTAGATAACTCTGCACTTGTAGTTGGAATGTACAACCAAGACTCAAGTATTCCAGTTGCAAATTTCTTTACCATTAATTTGCCCTCTGGACGTACTGAGGAAGTTAGAGCCTAGGCTCTGATACCATCCTGTAACGCCCCGATCCTGGCGGATACGGGGACGTCACTGCGACGTATATACGTAGGTCAGAACTACCCTCCCGTATATACGCTAAGCATCAGTACAGACAAGAATCAGAGTACGGAAGCAAATGGTGCATTATACATTCCAACACATAAGTACAATTACAAAGTTATCACCAGAAGTGATCCAATATTACATGAATATTACATCACAGATATGCGCAAATGCGGGAATATATGGAAATGTACATATATGAACAGTATAAAGGACTTGGAAATGTACAAGTATAAACAGAAAAGGGTACTCACGAGTTTATAAAGGAAAACTCGAGAGACCCACAAGGGGACCTGGAAGGATGGAGCTCTGGATGATCGGCTGGGGATCCACGCTACCGCTGCGCCACTCTGATCCACAACAGGGAGAATCTACACGCTCCAAGCTCCAAAACCTGGACATGAGGATCCAGGGGAGTCAAATGATACTCCCCAGGCGAGTAGTACTAATACCAAGTGGCGAAGCAGGATGAGCACAAGTGTGCATATAACAAATGATATCAAGTAAGAAGTACTCAGGAGGCAAGTAGGTTAGAGCAGGTATGAACTGGTATAGCATAATAATCATAAAACAGGAAATCCGATATAAAGCCGGTTACAAGCAAAACTGATTGTATAAGCTTAGGTCACGGCTCTATGAGACTAGTACATCGAAGGAATAATCCAAACAAGAAAACCCTCATCTATATACCTTTATCTCATATCATCGTAATCCAAGCACATACAACCCGAGTTACAAAGTAGTCATAACAGGAACACACAACAGGCATGACAGGAATACATAACGGGAATCATAACATGCATGACAGGAGTACATAACGGGAATCATAATATGCATAGCAGGTGTAACAGGAATCATAACATGAGTAGCATGTGTCACAACAGGCATCGTTATTATTATTACTCGTCTGACCCATATATCTAGGTATGTGTCCTGGTGTATACCTCAAAACACATACATCCATATATAAGCTAGGCGAGGGTTGTTAACGGAAGCAGATGGAGAACTGATATCACTTCTTATAGTAGTTCCCATACACCTGGGACCAGTTTGGAGGCCCTAAGTCCCCCTAACACGCATCTTCTGTGGGCCCAAAGTCCCACTAACACGAATCGTCAATATTTTATTCCATTACTATAAGTAAGGTATCATTCCGGCATCCATCACTTCCTCCCATTCCCGTGCAAGTTGTCATTTTTATGGTTTATCAGATTACGGGAATAACTGGACAAGACAGGAAAAGGCCCTACAGATTCAAGAGGTGGCCCCCACAGATTCAAGAGGTGGCCCCCACCGTGTGATGTGGCACTTTGTTCCGTGTGGCACTTAGTTCCATTCAGAATAACAAGATAGGATTCCCGTAAACATGATAATTATAAGGTCAAGTACATCATGCTGGGTGTTAAGTGATAGCATGACAGGATGGTGATATTTAACAAGCAACCAATCATGATAAGAGATTGATAATAGTCTGGTGGTAGATGATAACAATCAATTGCCAAGTAAAATACATGTGTTAAATGGAAGCATGAAACTGACAGGTCGGAAGTAATGACATGGCAGGTGGTAACATAGAAGTAACCCAAGATCAACGACCACGAAGGGTCGGCCAAGCATGGTATGCGATAAAGAAGTAAGAATAGCACAGGCATGGTACAAGTATAAGAATGAAACAAGCAGTTGCATGGTAATACATAGACATGGAAATATGAAGTGACAAGAGGAGATATACATCAAGTAATGAGTCATGAAGTATCAGTCATGAAGCACAAGTAAGAATAATATATTGCACATGCACCAAGGATAAGATCCAGATTCAAGAAAGAAATCAACTATAACAGACAGCCAAAGTTAGTCGACTAGGTGGAATAGGTAGTCGACTAATAGTCTGGTATAGTCGACTAAAACTGGGTTCCAGAGAGTTGGAATCTGGTTCAGGAAAAGTTAGTCGACTAGGGTGGAAAGGGTAGTCGACTAACAGTGATCTCAAGTCGACTAACAGATACGTTAAGTCGACTAATACTGAGTAACAGAGAGTTGGGTTTTGGTTTCAGGAAAAGTTAGTCGACTAGGATAGAATGGGTAGTCGACTAACAGTGATTTCAAGTCGACTAATAATTAAGGTAAGTCGACTAAAACTGTGTTCCAGAAAAGGTTACGTTTCAACTAAGGGTTTCAAGTCGACTAGTCCTTAGGTCAAGTCGACTAATCGACTGGAAACAGCACACAGAACAGATTTGTGATGGTTTTGTTTGATGTCAACTAATCATGATTTGAGGACCTAAGTATACATGATATGAAAACATAATTATACTAAGAATTAATCAAATCTTGGTGAAGAAGAACACTCACCAAAAAGAGTACAAGGTGATGGAGTGATGGTGGTAGTGATGGAAGTTGATGATGAAGAAGAAGGTGGGATTAGTGGTTTTGTTGTTGGTGTTGGTGAGAAGAAGTGGTGGCCGGAATTCGGGGTCTCTCGCCGGCGTCGTGGTGGCCGGAGGCGCCGGCGGAGGTGGTGGAGGTGAAGGAGATGTTGGAGGTTAGGGTTTTGGTGAAGAGAAGAAAGAGAAAGATGAAGTGAAAATGAATAAAGAAAGGAGAAGGAAAAGTATTTATAGGTTTTAGATTTTGTGAAGGAGGTGCAAATAATTAAAAGAGAGGGGGGTTTTTGTAAATAGGGGAGGTGAGGTGTCTCTCCTAGCCACACTTGGCTGGCCATGGAAGAGAGAGAAAAAGAGGGCATTAATGAGGAAGTTGGTGGAAGTGTGTGGAAGAAAATGGAATTTTGGAATTGTTAGAATTTTGGAAAATGGAATTCTTGTGGATTGTGGAGGAAGGAAGAGAAATAAGGAAAAAAGAAAAAGGAAAAGAATGTGGAAAAGGGAAATTATTCTCTTGGAAGAGAAAATGAAAAATAATGAAAGTGGCGGATTCCCGGGATTCGGTTGCGGATGCGGAAATCTTTCGGGAAAATACCGGAATCGTCCGAAATTCAAGTATCTCGGAACAACCCGAAATAATTATCAAAAATCAAGAATATTAATCTAAGAATTATAGTGAAATCCGTTTTAAGAAATACTATACAGTTTTAAAACTAAAAATCCCGGAATCAGCTAGCTACCGACTCCGGTGGAATTTTCATAAATTCATAAAATCCTCAGAAAAGTATTTAGGTAGAAAATATGATTTTAAGAAATAATGTCTAAAGGAACTTTTAGAAATTCTAAACCGTTTGTAAACTTGTAAACTAAAAATCCGGGAATCGGTCAGCAGCACTGGCCGACACCGGTTTTGAAGATATTTAATTAAATTCAGGAAAATTCCAGAAAATCATATAAAATCAAAAATATAGGAAAATAATATTTGAAACTGAAATCGGTCAAATCTAATTACCGGAAAGACCAAATCAAGTAACACATTAGGATCGGGTCTTCGGTTCAGACTAGGGCTGACTCCGAGTCTACGAATACAAATTTAAGACAAAACAATCATATAAACAATTCATAATACAAAATAAGTACAGAAGGTAAACCGAAAAATACGATCAAAAATCTGAATACGCAACTAAGTACGTATTCCGGGAGCGGGGTGTTACAATATTTGATAGCTACTGACATTATTGATCAATTAATTATTGCCATGACTTTTCAGAAGATAGTTTGACTTCATCAAATCCAATTCATTTCACTCGAGAAATGCTAGAGTCTGATCCTACCCAGTGGAAGTAAGGCAGTATCAACCGCTACTGTTGATTTTTAGGGACCCATGTCTAGGACCCTTATGAAATGAATGGCAATGGTTGTTTCGGCTTTATTTTCAGACACTAGTTTCCAGATTTTAAGCTTTCACATTCACCAACAGAACTTCATTTACATGTAGCTCAAATTTGTGCTTTGTACATTCCACTTATTCTCTATAAAGCTATTGTTCACTTTATTTTTCTTTTTGAACTTTTGGCTTTCTAAACGACTTTATGATTCATTTCGCTTAACACAAGTCAACTTCACATTCACCACTTCACAATGAATTACCTCAAATCTTCAATTCTTACTGCATAGAACAGGTTTGTTCTCCTGAGATATATTGTAACGCTATTTTATCGAATCTATTCCTATTCGCTTTGAGTTCTATAGCATTAGTCTATTTAAGCACAAAGAAGAGCATAACTATATGCAAGAGTGTCAGTGAAACATTCCTGAAACGGAACAGTTCCAAAGAGCTCCCTAGCAAAGTAACCGTAAAGGACCCAACCTTAATGTATTAGACTTTCCTGTAAATTCAATCATATCAATGGGGATATTTGCTCAAAGCAATTTTACCACCTGCACTCCCAACCACTCAAAACTGTTTTATATTACTTGTCTATGTAATACCATTGTCCTAGATATTAGCAAGATTGCCTGCTTAGCTAAGAAAAATCATGATTAATTGCTTTAGTTTTACTTTTTAAATATTACCTTAAGGTAAAATATATTCATGATAAAAAATATATATGTAGTTGAATAGGGCCCCCTCTACATGAAGGATTTTGTCCCCGTCCCTGTAAATTAAACTTTACAATATTTCAAGAGAATGAAAAAGATTTCCTAAACCAGTTGAGACTAATGAGGTTTCAGTTTCTGTTTCCAGCTAAAAATAATCTGGTAATATAATACAGGCAACTTGAAATGATTGCCAAAAAAAGTACTTCTGAAAATTTTGTCGGGCATGATCGATTTGTACTTCAAGAAACAATATATGATATGTTTAAATTTTATTGACAGCTTTGCTACATGCATATTTATGGTCATGCCCATTAAAACACATGATCTACATGACAATGCACATACAGACATAGAGACAAGGAAATGAATACTGCTTCTATAGTACATTCATGGCATAGAATATGCAGACTCTTAGTTAAGGCCTTACACAGAAAAATATAAATTCAGATTTCAATTGAAAGTAAGATAGTTAAGAACATCTAAGCAACTATGACAGATGCATGCACTTACTCACATGAACAAGCAGGCAACCAGATACACATACATACACAAAAAAGAGAAATTCTTTAAAAAAAAAAAAAAAAGCAATCAACTTAACATTACGTCTTCAACAGCTTGGTACTGAAAGATGTGAAATCTTCAAAACCGATAAGGGCAAGAACCCATTTTCTGTTATACCCCTAGTATTTCAAAAATGAACAAATTATCATACTCTTCAAAAAATAAACGTCACTTTAACTTATCAAATTGCTCATCATCATCAACGTGCAAGTCTCCTCCCATAACTATGGGGCGAGCATGAAGTCCAACACTAAATTGAGGAAGCTCCATGGAAAGGTTGATCAAATCATACGACCTGGTTTCCCTCTCATTACTGAAAATTCTCCACCAAGGAAATTATTCTCAATTACTGAAAATTCTCCACCAAGGAAATTATGGGACCATACAGTCTAGAACTCTAGAAGGCTACCTTGTGATAATTGACCGAGAAAGCTATTTGGTAATAAGAAAACCTAAATTATTGATCACCCCATTTAAGCCTATGGAAGCAAGGAATTAGCAAAAAGAAGGGAAAGATGAAAAGAGCTTCCCTGGGGAATCACTTCATACTTTCGGCACAATGTCATATAAGAGACAAGTTAGAAAAGAATCTATTTTTTTTATCTCAAAGTAAAGAGTTACAAGCACAAAAACAGAATATTAGTACTAAAAGGTTGGCTTTAACTTTAAGGCAATATAAAAAATGTGATTCTCCCCATGAAGTTGAAGATCTTGCATAAATATGTACAACCAAATTAAGTATCGGCTGCAAAATCCAAGGCTCTATTTTCAAATCATAAACAGTGCATAACAATTACAAATGCGCATGCCACACAAAAGGCTTATAAATCCATTCCATATAAGCAGCATCGGCAGCATCAACCAGCCATCTCCCATCAGAATGAAGTCAGCTAATGGTTCGACAACAACTATTAAGTGCCTCTTAACTTATCCATTTTATGCCATAATCAGCAGCAGGGAAAAAAAAAAAAATGAAGTAATCTCCAATGACAATGGAGTCAGCTACTAGGGGACAACTCTAGGTTGACAAGAGTTCATGGGCATCAACTGGATGTCAACCACTCATGAGTTATTGCAAATCATAGATCAAAAAACTATGGGTAAGACACCGATTTCCCATAAAACAAGAAGGCTAACGGTAGAAGGGACTTACTTTGTTGGTAGTGCAATACAACTGTAAGTCATATCAGTAATTTCACAAGCCAAGTTATATGTGCAAACTAATAAGTGTTGGGATTTGGGTCGAACAAATAGTCCCACATCGGCTAGACGTGGGGATAGTCTTGGGTATATAAGGATTTGGGCAACTCCACTTAGAAGGCTAGTCTTTTGAGATGGTGCCCCAAGTCCTTCAAGTGGTATCAGAGCCATGCCCCGAACTTAGTCGTGTGTGTGGGTGATGTTCGACGATGTAGATCCCCCCAATGGCGCAAAGGTGCAATGGGCCTGCCCACACCACTGGCGTAAAAAGGCGCAATAGGCCCCTGTGAAGCTAATGTTGGGCTCTCGAGAAATTTGACAGTGGTGCTCCTTTGCAATGGGGGCACGCCTGTCACGCGGTCTATCACGTGGTGTAGAGGAGTGACCGACTGCAGTTGGTACTTCACATAAAGCGTGCCGTCACCTCTTGCAGTGAAGAGTTGATCTCGATGAAACATTTGATCTTCCAGTGTGAAGATAGTTGAGCTTGCAGGGAGACTCTTTGTTCGAGGGGGGGATTGTTGGGATTTGAGTCGAATAAATAGTCCCACATCGGCTAGACGTGGGGATGGTCTTGGGTATATATTGGGCAACTCCACCTAGAAGGCTAGTCTTTTGGGATGGTGCCCCAAGTCCTTCAATAAGTATAACATAAGCAACTGTTTTCTTGATTTAGCTAATCAATAAAGATGTTCTAACATCAAATCTCAATATATAAATGTCCTCCAACAACAAAACAATAGATCAAAGATGACACAACTTTGAGAAAGTTCATTACTAAAGACGATGGAACTTTTGATGGAAAACAAGTAATTATATCATCAAACGCCAGCAAGAGAGTTATTCAAAGTGCTGCCAGAAAATTTTACCTTCCAAGACTTGCAGCCCAGTGCAGTGCTGTCCAGCCATGAGCATCCCGAAAATCTAAGGATAATCCTGATAATAAAAACAAACGAACAGCCCATGTATAATCTAGGAAAACACACAGATGAATGACTCCTTGACCTCGGCTGTCGAGAGGAGTTGTCTTCGACCCTTCAGCTACTTTATTCAATAACCATTCTTGTAACTTGTTTGCCAAAAACAGTTCAAATAAATCCTCAACATCTGAAATTTCAGAATCGCCTCTTAGTTTAAGCATGTTATTCCAATCTTTTTCCAGTAGAGGAGAGGTGAGTAATTCATATTTTTTTGCTTCTTTCAGGAACTTTGGTTGAATCTTGTTCGATAAACTAGACATGGTATTGGTTGTTGAGAAAAGTAGATGAGAAAGCCTTATTTGCACCAAATTTAGCATCTTCTTTAACTTGCAATTGTCGTCTTCCAAGGAATTCAACCCACCAGTTGACTGAATACTGGGTAAAGGGCGATGTTCAAAACTCAGGACCTGGCTAATAGGCGTATGGCCATCAAAAGACAAATAAAAATCTACGAAGCCAGGAACATGTGACGGTGTTGTACAACGGTAGACACCATCTTGAACCATTTCTGCAGAAACATGTGTCTCACTGAAGACACAGTATATTTTGGATCTGTTTAGATGCTTGTATGATTCATCAAAAAAACCCACCACAACAATCTGCATGCATTTATTGTAATATCAATACCTTTCAGATGATGTATTTAACCAAAAAAATTAATTATATTTTGATAGTGAATTTTCTGCTAACCCAATCCAGCACCATTAACAACTGGTTGTTCACATATTGAGATGTATATATATATATTTTTGCTAATTAACTCACTGCCGACGGGATTCACCGGCGACCACTAGGGAGCAAACCCGGGCCTGGTAGGGGCCGCGTCGAGGGAGTCCTTTGGCATGCGGGCTCGAAGTGCCGACCTGTGGAGAGCGTTGCTCAACAACCCAAGGCCCGGACCACTCGGCAATTTGCGGGGGACCATTGAGATGTACCAATAATGATGTTGATGCACATGAATAAGAATTACACATATCTATGATAACTAGAACCTTTTATATAGGTAACATACATACACACTTCATCACTATGTTACCCATCATGCTATTTAGAGACATGTATCGGACATAGCATAGGTTTCAAAGGGCTACCAGATTATTGCCTATAATAGTTCAAAAGGCTGTATTTGCACCAATGTTAAAAAGGTAGTCGTTTCAGCATAGCTTGATTCATATCATTTAAATATCAATTAACATATTTAATAAGAAAAGAATTCAAATGGAATGAAACCAAAGCAGTAATGAAATTTCTCAGATTTGGCTTAAAACATAACAAATTAAAAATTGAAAAGGATATCACATATTCAATATGATCCAACCAACAAATGTGAAAAAAGTAATAAAGTGAGGAGAAAAACCTTGGTTTCTACAGTGGAATAAGTCCATTCAGGAGAGATGGTTACAATATTGAAAATCGGCACTTGCATATAGAATTGATCCATTATCCCAAATGCATCTGATTTATCACCACTCGAAATAGGGGCATCAAACTGCAGACAATCTAATGTCTGAAGTGATTCATCATTCACATAATTCCACCTTCCAAAACTATCTTGACTTGTTAAGACATCTTCAGCAATAATCCTTGCCGTTTCACTGCTACCAACAAGAGTTAACTGGACATCTGTCACTTGAGACTGAGGATTGATATAGTTGAACGAAGGGGATCGTCTATTGTGCTCCTCCACTGTATGAAAATCGCCACTGCTTGCTTGTTTAACACTATCAAATCCATTATTATTAATTACTTCACTTGACTGCCCAGAATAAGATATCCCTTGTGATGACAGGAAGGTGGCCTATGGCAGAAGAGAAGATGCAACTTCAATGTTTAATTTAATATGTAAAAGAAATGGAAAGGGACTAGTGAAAGAGCTTTTTCCCATAATCATCATGTGTTTTGATTATTACCACATATATCCCATATCCTAGATGCAAGAAATGCTGTATACGCAATTACAGAACTTTATGCTAAGCATGACAGATCTTTTTGGCAGAGAAATAATTTGACAAATCTATACATTTGAGTATAAAAATCTGGGAAATCACTGGTTCAAAAGTTCAGACAGTTGACAGGGAAAAAAAAGAAAAGAAATGTAGTTACTGACAGAAAGGTTGAAACTATTTAGGGTGTAATCGAGGCCGTTCAATCATTCTTAGCAACTAATGCAACAAACATTTCAACTTCTGATGGATATAGGAAAACAGTGGAAATGATAAATATCCAAAACAGATAAAAGAACACGAAAACGACCAAGTGTTTGGGTGTAGGGTAGTGGGTACTTTGCTGGCTAAAGGTATTGAAGGAAGAACAAAAAGTAATACATGCCAATCTCTGAAGTGAAAAATAAAGTGCCAGTTAGGTTGCTGAATGAGAAAATAAAATAAGACCTTCATAACAAATTATGGCCTATGCAATGATGCAACTGTGGCACATTATACAAATTGGAATACGAGAAGAACTGGCATTAACATCTTGAAAACTAAATGTCCAGTAAGTGTTGATAACCAAAGAACACTTAATCTGTTCAGAGTATAATCAGTTCTCTACTTACATTATGAGGACTACTCAGCAGATCATATTGCATGTGTTGAACCAAGGATGGAACATAACCTGCAACATGGCAAATGTAAGTGTGCTCATATTAAACAGTCACAAAAAGCAAAAAAAAAAAAAAAAAGTTTGGTTCTCACTTACCTTCTCTGTGTGAAACGAGATCAGCGCATGGCTCTTCAAAGTCACCCTGTCAAAATCATTACTCTGGGTTTGAGCATGTTCATTAACTGGATATGAGCCTGAACCTGTTACATGGTCATCAGGCATCATTACATGTGATTACCCAGAGAAACTGAGAGAGTTCTCATCTACATAATACTATGCATGCCACCAGTGATATGTGACAGAGGTTCAGTCCTTTTGTCTCTTAAGACGGCATGATGATCAGGCTCAGCAGTGCAAGTAGTACTATATGACAGAAAACATCTGCTTTTAAGAAAGTCTATCTTAAAGTGATGATTGGAATACAAAGATATTATTGTTGGGAATTAACGATATAGAAGTTGTAGGACTAAAGTTACATAAGCATGATACGCCCATGCATCATCGCAGAGATATAAACAAATTGTAATTAATACATAGACTGCTAGAGATTATAAACTTGTTTGCCTTACCACTGTAAATAGCCCGCTGCTCTTCTGAGTTAATTTCTGCTGAAAAAACTGCAGAGCCAGAGAGATCTGAACGAGCAGAAGCAGAGGCTGACAGTGCCATCATTACTGGAGAATTGTAATTTGTCATGTTATTATAGGGTATGGTGTTGGTGCATTCCACAGCAGGAGAAGGGTTGGGAAATGCAGATTCCTGGTAATAAGGACAGATAGGTATAAAATGAGAACATAACAGTTAATGTGCACGCATAAAGATTTCAGAGGACATCATTCATTAATCGACAACACGAAATTCTTTCATTTAACGTAATGAAAAATATAGCAAGCAAATATCTTCTCACGGGTTTTGAATGTCTAAACAAGTCACATCAAATATGGCACGTGGTGGCACAATCTACTGTTGGAACATTGATCTTTGCAAGGACAAGAACGAAACTTGAAACTCCCAAATCTCAAACTTTGCTTAAGCACTATCCTATTCACTAGAATCAGGCCACCCTGGTTTCTACTCAATTTCTTGTGCTTCATTTGTGTGATTAACCATATTTTCACTAGAATCAGGCCACCCTGGTTTCTACTCAATTTCTTGTGCTTCATTTGTGTGATTAACCATATTTGATCATCTTCTTAGTTAACCTTAAGCCCCTTGTCCAACTCTAACATGATATTGATGTAATACAGGATCGCAATCACCTTCGAATACAAATAAAAAAGAAAAACTAGGGTTTTACAAGAAATAAAATGAAAAGAGAGACTAGGGTTGGAGAAATAACCAGATAACTTTGGGCTTCGCACCCCTTACGCGGGCTTCACACCCCTTGCACCACGGGCTTCACACCCAATCTCAAGAACCCAAGAGCTCTGAAATTTTAACTGGAAAAGATTAATTTAATCTTTGTCAACTTATTCATTGAGTTGAGCCTCTTTATATAGGCTCTTATAAAATGAACTTCTCGAATATAACCGATGTGGTACTAAAAGCAAAATAGACAAAACACAATATCTCAAAATAAGCTAAGGCATGAAAAGACAACTGGCAACTGGTGTGGTGTCCTCATCATTTCCCCCGGAGTGGGAGAAACTCGACCCTGTCGAGGGAGGGTCCTTACGAAGTGTCTCAGTCGGGCCAAGGTGGTGGTCGTGGCAGTAGCATGGGTACATCATGTCGAGACCATGGTGGCGGAGGAGGAGCTGGTCTCCATGACGGATCGGTTGTAGAAGATAGCAGCGCGATCAAGACACAGAGAGTAGAGCGAGGCGCATCTCCTTACTGAAGACGGAGTCGATACCAAGATCCCACGGGCTATCCAACTCGTAAGCAATGGACGCAATCCTCTTCAGAGTCCTATCGGAATCTTTACGCCAAGCGTGCAACTTTCTCGTGGCCTCAGAGTGACTCGTAACCATCACCTGATTACTAACTGTAAATTCCTGCAAAATACTATATAGGTATGCAGCAAATTTGTAGGTGTTATTGCAAATTACTATCAGCCTAGTGATATCATCAATATGTGCAACAGGCAGATGCAAAGCAGTAGGTATTCTAAGCATAACTCCTAACGATGGGAGAATGAGAGATATAATATGCCTAGAAGGACACACATCTAACGATGGAGGTACACGGGACTCGGACACAAACTCTAAACGACCCAAAAAAGAAGTATTAGAAACCATCTGCTGGACCTTGGCAAGAAATTCAGGTGATTCTCTAAAAGATGAATTGATAGGAATAACCATAAAACTAGGTTCAACACAAGGAGACTCGAATGGCTGACTAGACACAGTGGGTATATTAGGCTCAACTATCTCATTCACGTCATCATTGGCACTATCAGAAAAGATGTGGATTTCATCAATAATCTGTGTGTCAGAATCAACTGCTATGTCTTCAATTATATTAACAGTCTTAGGAGAAACTTGGACATCCTCAACAACCTTCGAGTCGTCAACTTCATCAGTGAGCACAGTTCTAACATGTTAACTCTTCGATGGGCACTGATAATCATAATGTCCATATCCCTCACATTTAGAACATCTGGTCTTGGCATTGACTAGCGTTTTGAAAGTCAAGTCCAATCTTAATGCAACATCGAAGGCATCTTCAACAGTGTCTAAGTTATAGGGGCCAGTAATCATAGCACGTTTTATTTTAGGTCGTAAACCCCAAACAAACCTAGTTAGAGTCTCAGAAGGGTGCTCTCTCACGTCACTGCGATGGGTTAAGTCCTTAAACATGACAATATAATCATGAACGGACATATGACCCTGATGGAGTTTGTGTAGCTGGTCTAAGTGGGGTCCCTATACTGCTGACTAGTCATGATGATTCAAGCAAACAAGCATGCAGTGGAAAACCCTAAGGTAAAGTAAACTAAATGCATGCACTAAGTGAAAAAAAGATCCTAAAGTTTAAGTTCTAAATGCAAAGAAAATGCACTCAAAAAATGATGAAAAGCGATAAATAATGATGCAACCACTAGATAGAAGCAAATAGCATTCAACCAACAAATTATAGCAATTCAAATAGTAGTTGCAGTAACTTAACAGTTAACAATTCAGCTCAAGTTAGGTTCACCTGAGGAGTAAGTCGTTCAAGTACAAACGCAAAAATTTCTCAAAAACTGTTCAGAGAAATACCCACACCGTAGAGAATAACTTACCCACAAAGTTCTAGAATAGCAGTAGTATGAAATGAAAGAAAGATGCCTCGAACTGGACTCAAATCGGAATGGAAAAGAGGCCTCGAAAGTATGCTCTTTTGTTGCAGGAACAGTACCGGCTCCAAACAGAGACTTGAAGAGATCATATTTGCTCAAAAAAAGCTACAAAAACTTTACCAGTAACTCCGGGGCTTAGCTACCAACTCAATGTTTCAGACGGAGCTCGATTCGAACTCCGGACGGGCCTGAAACGGGCTTCAGAACAGACGAGTGTTGGGCTTTTGGGGGGCTGAACAGTAACCCAGAGGTTACTGTTCACGTGAACAGTAATCAGGGTGATTACTATTTACCGTGAACAGTAATCGGTAATTTTTTTCTTATTTCTTGTTATTCTGTTTTTTCCCCTTCTTTTTTTCCCTGTTTTTTCCTTCTCTTTTTTCTATTTTTCTGTTTTTCCTTTTTTTTCTGTTTTTCTGTTCTCTTTTTTTCTTTTTTTTTTGGCAAGTAGATCTAGAATTTGGGGAAGAGAAGAAATTCGAAGGGGATTGGGACCAAAACTCTGATACCAAATTGATGTAATACAGGATCGCAATCACCTTCGAATACAAATAAAAAAGAAAAACTAGGATTTTAAAAGAAATAAAATGAAAAGAGAGACTAGGGTTGGAGAAATAACCAGATAACTTTGGGCTTCGCACCCCTTACGCGGGCTTCACACCCTTACACCACGGGCTTCACACCCAATCTCAAGAACCCAAGAGCTCTGAAATTTTAACTGGAAAAGTTTAATTTAATCATTGTCTACTAATTCATTGAGTTGAGCCTCTTTATATAGGCTCTTACAAAGTGAACTTCTCGAATATAACCGATGTGGTACTAAAAGCAAAATAGACAAAACACAATATCTCAAAATAAGCTAAGGCATGAAAAGACAACTGACAACTGGTGTGATGTTCTCATCAGATATTCTCATATCTCTATTGCTTACATCTAATTTGTGCTCTATATCCCCTACGCGCAGATCATGAATTCAATTTGATCTATTATTTTGTTAATTTAGATAGATAATAAGGTAATTGGGTTATTGGGTTTACATTACCCATAACCCAATACCCCTTCGTAATTTCTATATATTAAGATGAGATTTCTATCAAATAAATTAACACTTCTAGAATTTTGTTTCACAACATGGTATTAAAGCATCCAAAACCCTAGCCGTCATCTTCTCTAACCCTCCTTTAAAACCCTAACCTCTCTTATCTTTCTCCTCTTCTCTCCAAAAGCCCTGTCGCCTCTCCTTGAAGCCCCAAGGGCTGCCGCACCTCTCCAGGGCAGTCGCACCTTCCCAGGGCTGCCGCACCTTCCTGGGTAGCCGCCTCCTCCCCAGGGCCTTGTTGCATCACCCCTAGGCCAGCCGGTCCCCTCCCTAGCCTCTACAACACTTTTTGGATGTTAAGAAGTATTTTGGATCTTGTTTTGTTTTCAGATCAGATCTGGGGTGTGTTCTACTCTGTCCTGCGATTCCGACTATCCTTAAACCTTTCTAGGCTATTTTGAGTCTTCATAGACTTTTTTAAGTCTTTCTACGCTATATCTGAGTCTTCATAGACTCTGTTGAGTCTTTCTAACTATCTCTGAGTCTTCATAGACTATGTTGAGCCTTTCTAGGCTATCTCTGAGTCTTCATAGACTCTGCTAAGCCATTCTAGGCTATATCTGGCTCTGTTAAGCGTTCATAGGCCAGTTTTGAGTCTTCATAGACTCTGTTGTGCATTTCAAGCTATTGTTTGATTGGAGCTTCATCTTCATGTTTATGATCTGCTCTGGCTTGTCCCTATGCTTACTCTTGTCTAATCTGATCTATTATGGCTTCTAATCTGATCTACTCTGTCTTTCAACAAATAATCTGATTTGCTTTCTGACTACTACTATTTGCTTCTGGTATTTATTCTTGATTGACTGTGATGTCAAGTGATATGACTTCTTCCTCCACTCAAATCTCATCACTGATAGTTGAGACTTTTGTACCCAAGACGATATTAGGAACTACAGTGAAGTTGAATAACTCTAACTACTTGTTATGGGCTCAGGCATTCTGCATATTCATTGGTGCTGAGAATAAGCTGGATCATCTGCTACAGTCCCCACCATCTGCTACAGATCTCACTTACGTAATCTGGCTTACTGGAAATTATTTTGTTATGACCTGGCTCCTCAACAGTTTGGCAGAGAAGGTTAGTGGCAATGTCATGTTCCTAACCGCTGTCAAGGAGATGTGAGATACCCTAAAGGTAATGTATGACAATAAGAAGAATCCTTCGAGGGTCTTTAAAATATATGAGCACATGTTTGAACTAAAACTGGGAGATAAGTCTCTAGTTGAGATCTATGAAAAACTCAAGAGTCTGGTTGATGAGTTGTAGATGCATAAACCTGCTATAACCGATGCAGCGACATTGGGGGTATCATCAGGACCTTACAGTATCAAAGTTTCTGTCTGGCCTGAGCCCCACACTCAAATCCCAGGTGCGAGATCAGTTACTAGGAGGAGATAATATTCTCACATTGGCTGTCAGTTTCTCTAGAGTCATGTGTGTCTCTACTGGAGCTGATGTATCTTCTGCATTGTCTATGAATCAGACTCTGGACGTGATAAAGGTCATAGTCGTGGTCGTTGTCATGAACGCGAAGTTAGAGGACGTGGCTCATTTGGCACGGGACATAATGTTCTTGGTGGACGACTGAATGTTTTTGATAAGGGACCAAGGCATTGTACATACTGTGATCAGAATAACCATATTTCTGAGAAGTGTTGGACAAAGTTTGGTTGACCGGAGTGGGCATAGCTAGCTAATTCTGAGCCTCATGCCCCATGTGGTACTTCTCAGACTCTTTCATCTACCATTCGTGGTTCATCTGATTCTTCCACTGTTATACTATCGCAAAAGGAATATGATCGAATATGTCAGCTAAAGTTCTCTCAGAACGATCATTCAGCTAGAGGTGTGCATCGGTTGGTTTGGTTCGATTTTTGCTAATTTTTGCAAAATCGAACCGAACAGCAAAAATCGAACCGAACAGATTAGACTTAATAACCGAACCAAACCGATCGATTCGGTTCTCGATTTTTGGTTTATTCAATTAGGCCCATATATTTCCATCATTTTTTGCATTTTTTAATCACCATTATATTTTCATCCTCTAATAACCTAATCTTAAATATCCAATACCTAAATTAGAAACAAAAAAAGGACCCTAACCTCAATGTGAATTGAAAATTTCATGTCCTAGAACTTTTACAGTGTATTTGAGCTCTTATTATCAAATCTCACATAATTATTACTAACTTCTAATGAGAAGAATGCAAGAAAGAACTGTACTAATATAAATATTATTCTCTATTGTGATGGTATACTTAACATAACTTTCACATGTTCAACATAAAGACGGTATTGCTAGAAGTAATGAGATAAGGTACTAGTTTTTGTTATGAACTATATATTCAGTAAACTGAATTCGGGGGTGAATATAGGGTGAGAGATTCGGTCCGGTCCGGTCGGGTTCGGGTTTCAGAACTCAAAACTGAAACCCAACCGAACTACAGCGATTCGGTTCTGTTTGGGTTCGGGTTTTGATCAATTATTTCGGTTATAACCGAACTCTGCTCACTCCTATATTCAGCAACTAATGCATCCTCTTCAGGTATGTATGCCCCTACCGCCTCCTCAAAAGTCCTGAATTTTAGACTCAGGAGCCTCATCCCACATGACAGATAATAAAGAAAAATCTATGTCATTAAACATGTCAAATACCTATCTTTTTGTTAAAATTGTTGATGATTCCCCTTCCCCTACCCGGTCAACGATCTGGTACCTCCAACATGGTGAGTAAGCCCAACAGTGGCGTTGTCCTCTCATGCATGGATATCCTGTCAACGGAGTTCTCCTGAATGGGGCACATCCCATCATCGGAATATAGAAGGAACCAGGTAGAGGAATAACACTGGGGTTTCATCCGCCCATAAGTTCAGATGAGGAGAGCTCATAGACTTGTCTGTTTCGAGTGGGGGCATATCCCATCAGTGGAACAAACGAGAGCTCTGAGAGGAGGCACATCCCTACAACAGAGTGGGAGCTCCGAGTAGGGAAAATCGCACAACAGAGAATTCCAGTTCCCGTAGGACTACCGAGAAAGGCACGAAGGCGTGTCTGTGTTAACACTTTCACGGGGGGACACATCCTGTCTAGGTATGTACAGACGCGATCCTCCGAGTGGAGGCACATCCCATCAGCGAAAGATCGAGTGCTCTGAGAGGGGGACATCCCTGCAGCAGAGCAGATGACTCCGAGTAGGAAAATCCCACAACGGAGAGTTATGGCTCCCGTAAAACTACCAAGAAAAGCTCGTAGGCATGTCTGCGTTAACACTTCACACGAGGGCACATCCTGTATAGGAGTGTACAGACGCAACCCTCCGAGTGAGGGCACATCCCATCAGCGGAGGCTCGTATATCTGCCTCTAAGTGGGGGAAATCCCATCGTCAGGGCGCATGGACGTCCACCTCCGTGTGGGGGCACATCTCGTCAACAAGGTGGTCTTGGCAGCCTCCGCGTAAGGGTATATCCATCATCGGGGCACATAACTGGATGCACACGAAACCACCTCTGTGTTGGGGCACATCCCATCGGGGGGGTTCTTGGCAACCTCCGAGTGGAGGCACATCCTATTATCAGGGCGCATGGCTAGATGCACGTCGGAACCACCTCCGTATGGGAGGCACATCCCATCCACGGGGGAGGTTTGGTTGGACAATTGTTCTGCAAAATATAAAGCACTGAATAGTATTTTGTTCTCATAAATATAGTACATAAATGTAAGATTGGAAGGGTGTACATTGTTATGTATGAAAGTAAGTCGATTGTCTTGTATTGGGCGATCGCATTCTGCTTCTAGGAAGGTTGCGTTTGGCTGCCGAGAAATAGTATCGGAGGTGAGGACGTACTCTTTCAGGAAGCCTTACTAGATGAGCTCCTCCAAGTATCTTCGGAGGGCCCAACAATGGATCGTTTGGTGCCCTTTGCAGCGTCATAGAAGCAATACTCCTCCGATCCGGGCAGTGAGGGATTGGGCTGGATCGGCTTTGGCTGTCTGACCCACGGTTGATTTTTGAACGTGTTGAACACTTTGTTGATCGTAAGTGTTAATGGAGTGAAGTGCTCTGTTAGCCTGTAGCTCTGAATTGGACTTGGCGAGAGTATAAAGAGCGTCTGCTTCTTGTAAGGAGGCTGTCTTCAATGTCGGTCAGGAGCGTGTTTGGGAGCTTCGCGAGTTGACTTCCACTTTACTCTGTCCTTGCCTGGCTTTGTGGGGTGGTTAGAAGAAGCCTTCATTGTCTCCTCTAACTGGATGTAAAGTTGTGCTCTGGATAGGACCTCACTCATTTTGGCGACGTGCTTCAGGAGGTGCTTGTACAGAAGGTAAGTGACCTGCATCCCGCTGATAAACGTAAGTGCAAACACCTCACCACAATTAGAGACCTTGGTAAGCTGGCTCTGGAAGAAGTTGATGTAGGATTTGAAGCTATCTCCCGGCCTCATCCTGACAGAGAGGAGATGATGACTACTCCTCTTGGCTTCTTGGCGAGTGATGTACTATTTGAGGAAGACCTCAGTGACCTCCGATAAGTTGTGGAGAGAATGTGGTGGCAGGGAGTAGAACCACTCTGATATCACGCCCCTCAGGCTTGAAGGAAAGGTAAAGCACATATCGGGTCGCTGCGAGAGTAGAGCATCATCTTGTCTTGAAACTGTCAGATGTGTTGGACAGGATCACTCGCTCTGGCGTAGCTGTCGAAGGTGAGAGTAGAGAATTTCCTCGAAAACTCACACTCCTTGATGTCCTTGGAAAGCGGGGAGTCGTGGCGACGGGAGGTTGGGATCAAGTGTTGAGGTAACTTAGCCTCCACGATTCGCTTCTAGATTAGCTCGTCGAGGGCGTGGAGATTTAGGGACCCCCCGCTCTTAGGGTCTCCCTCTGCCTGCATGGAGTTGTTCTGGAGGGCGACAACTTAAGTTTGGAGCTATTGGTTGAGCAGCTTCAGCTCCTCTTGTTTGCGGAGGATGTTATCACGATCGAGACTCATCTGCTCTCGTTTGTGATCTGACTATAGTTGTTTTCCTTCAACTGCTATTTCATCTCGTGAAGCATCTGAAAGAGCTGGTCTTCTTCCCTTTGAGAACGTTAAGTGCTGACGAACGATAGTTGTTTTCCTTCAACTGCTATTTCATCTCGTGAAGCATCTGAAAGAGCTGGTCTTCTTCCTTTGAGAACGTTAAGTGCTGACGAACGACTCCTGTGACGAGACGGAGGCAATGCCCTCCGCGAGCAGCTGATTGTTAGTTGGTTTGAAAGTCATGCCCCAGTAGTCACTTTGACTTTGCCTATGGAGGTTGCAGGGTCGGTGATTCGTTTGCGTAGAGCCATTGCCAATTTGAAAGAGGCTTTTTGTGTGGAAGGTTGTGGTGAAGACATCTTGAGTGGAGAGGTTCAGCTCTCAACTAAAGTACCAAAATGTAGGGGTAAATTCCTCGGTGAAATTTATCTACACTCAATTTGTAATTAGATTTGTGAGATTGAATAATAAAGCAATACAAAGACGCAAAATTTTACGTGAAAACTCAATTTGAAAAAAATCATGGGAAGGGAAGAGAAAATTCACTATTTTTAAGAAGTTACAGTGAATCCTACAGAATTAGAACTCTGTTAGAATTTAATATCACCGTGGAATACTAGTTTGAGGAGGATTCTCTAGATATCTAGGGTTTGATCTTTTATTTTCTTTTCTGGATCATGTTGGTCCTAGTTGTCCCCTTTCTTTTGGTCGACACCTCCCCGGGTATATATATACTAGGGGAGTTTTTATTAGCAGTGCGGGTCATGCGGATTTCAATAACCGCACGATCTGCACGTTGTGATTCCTTTATAACGACCTGGATTATACCCTTGATTGTGAAAGTGATTTCTGTTACCTTTTGTAACGGTTTGTGTTGTAGTAAGAATTGTTGCAAAATTTAAAACGTGAGATGGTCTGCTGGCATAACGGACTCCATGAATGTAAGCAGATATCAATGGAGTTGATTGCTGCAGTCACCTTGCTCGGGACAGGAAGAACTGGTCCCGGAGTGGCGATGTTCTCGAAAGGAAAAGCGTCCTCGGGGCAAAAAGAGCGGTCTCAGGAAGAACTGGATGATGTTTGCAAGGAGATGCTCAGCTTGGCTTATCTTGTTGTCTGTCTTCGGGAGGTTCTGATGAGAAAGGACACATGTCTAATCTTGATACAGGTTAGAATTTGACCACTACAACACCCCTTGCATCACAGGCTTCACATCCCTTGAGCCACTCTGAAGATAAAATCTTAAGAAATTTACGTGAAAATTTTGAATTCATTCATTGATTGCCAATAAGCCTATTTATAAACCTTACAAAAGTCTATTTTCAGAACATAACCAATGTGATAGTAAAAAAGAAAATAACTGAAGTCATGGTGGTGGTCAAGAGACCGTCGATCGTGCATCAAGTCTGAACCATGGCAATGTAGGTGGTGGGACTGGACTCTTTGATGGATCAGTTGCAATCGATGATAGATCTGAAATGACACATGCAGCAAAGAGAATCAAATCCTCTCCACTGAAAATCAAACTGATACTAGGGTCAAATAATCCTTCTCAAAACTATAATAGGACATTTACGTCGAGCGTGCAATTGTGAAAGAGGAAAACTCTCAGAGTGAATCATAATCATCAACACATTTTTAAGTGCAAATTTCTGCAAAATACTATGTGGATAGGCAGCAAATTTGCAGCCATCATTGCAAATTTTTATCTGTTTATGATTCTCATCATGCATTTCAGGTAAATACAATGCAACCAACTCGCTAAATAAACTCCTAAAGATAGGACAAACAAATATATGAGTTTCTTAAAGGGACATACATCAGATACTGCTAACAGTATAACATCACTATGACCAATAGAAATATGACTAAAATCAGAAAATAACTCCAAACATCCACTAAAAAAACACTAAGAGCAACCCAATGAATTTCATTGACTCACTAGAAGAGAAAAAAATTAAGAGCAACCACATAACCACAATCTGCCCAAGAGAACTCATATGGCTTACTAGATGTAACGACTTAGTAACTGTCTCATACTCAATTCCGTCCTCTATCATAGGTATGACAAGTGAATACCTAGCAACCTGTACAGGCATAACAGACTACACTAATACGTACTCAGAATCACTAGTATCATCCTTTGAAACATCAATACATCAGGTATGGCCCTGATGGATGTACTAGACTCGACTAATGCATTCTAAATGTCACTAATATTCTCCTCGCGAACACGAGTCTCATCAAATGTGGGTGTACTAGTCTTTACTAACTCATCAACAATATCACTAGTAACCTCAGAAGGAATGTGGACATCCTCGATAATCTTCAGATTATCAATGTTATTAATTTGCACATTATAAGTATGTTGACTTTAAGAGAGACACTGATAATCATAATGTTCAAATTCTCTACCTTAGAATGCTGGATTGAGGAGCATTCGTAAGCATAGTATCTATATCCCTCACACGTAGAACACTGCTCTCTGATTGTGAAAGTGAACAATTCTTAGCATTAAAACCAAAAGAAATGTCTCTTTGACACACTTCATGACATATAAGATCATCTCTCTTTTGAAATCAGGTCAAAATCCATTATAAGACATATATAGTAAACAAGATTATCTATCGTAAATCTACATTTAAATACAAACTCCTCAAATTACCTCAAATTTAAGCTTATACTCGATAACAAACAAGTCTCCCTAATATAGATAAAATAACTTTTTAAACAATCTGAATCTAGATGGAATAAATTTTTCCTTAAGCTTTCCTTCATTTCATCACACGTCTCTATATGTTTGAAGTATGTGCTCGCTAGTTGTCTTTCTACAGTAGTCCAATAATCTAGAGTTGCAGATTTTAGTTTACACATGCAAACTAGACTCTACGCGCATTAGAAAGTTCATAGTTCACACTAATCAAAATAGTAATCCAAGTGCGCTATCCAATCACAAAATTCACGAGGGTCATATGTACTAAAAAAATCAGGAGGCACTACGCTGCTTTTTCATTGGACTTCATCTCTCCTAATAACACACTAATCTTGATAATTATACTCTCTAGTGCGATATTGTAAACATATGTTTCGTGACCTATACCAATCATAATAGTTACTCTCTAGTACGACTTGTGAATTCGTATTTTGTGACTCAACAACACACCAATCATAATAATTTCACTCTCTAGTGCAATACTGTGAGTTCGTGTTTTGTGACTATGGGGGACGCTATTAACGTCTCATGCTAAGCTCAGACATATTTACAATTTAACTTAGAACAGACTGCAATATAAAAGAATACAAACAAGCGGATAATAATGCAAAGTTTTTAGATTCAGACAAAACTAAATGCATACACTAAATGATAAAAATTATAATCCTAAAAGGCCGAATCTCTATGTGCAAAGAAATGTAGTAAATAATCATGTTACGGAACGATAAATGAGATCAATAAACATCAACAAGTATGCATGATAAACTACAAAAAAGTGCACAACCCCTAGAATTTGCAAAAAATGAACTAATAATTAGATCAAGTTACTATATCACCTGAAGAGATGAGTAGCTTACGTTTAAGCAAACGTCATGTTAGTGTTTTTAGATGATTCTCCACAACTAATGATGACAATCTTCCAATGAAGCTTTAGAACGGCTTCAACACGAGCTGGACGTGACTAGAAGGCTGCTTAAAAACTGCTCGAATCGGGCTTAAAACGGATTCAAAATGGCTTCTGAAATGAATCTGCCGATTTAGGACTGAGTAAGGCTGAGTCAACTCAGCTCAACTTACTGGTTCAACTCGGTCGGCTCCAGTTTGAGTTGGCTGCTCGTGGTTGGTTTAGTTTGAGCTGCGGCTCGAGGTCGGGTCAGCTCGGTAGTGAGTTACGGCTCGGAGTCGGCTCGATGAGCCGATGACATTAGCTTCCTGAGGCGGCTTACTCAGGTCGAATCTTAACCAATATCGTATTCAGCTAGATCGAGGTGATCTCGGCTCCTATCTTCGATGACTGCTCAGCTGAGGCAGCAATGACGATCGACAGAGACAAAAATGGCAACAACACGCATCTTCGATAAAGAAGACAACAATGGCGAGAACATGGCGACGACGTCAGAACGAAGGTGGCGGTGACGAGGCTGGATCGTGGCAACGGAGATATCGAGTAGAGAGAGGCGGAGACGGCGGTGGTGGCTCTAGATATGCAAGGTCGGTCAGCAAAAATGGAATAATGGCGGCTGCAGCGGAAATTTGGCATCAGTGATGAAGGAGATGGAACGACGTGCTGAAGACAGCGACAGCGAGGCTGTATGGGCATCGAGATTTGCTGTTGTCGATGAGGTGATAGAGGAAGGTGGATGGCATGGCAGCGTCGGAGGTGACAGCAGAGGGAGGAGCCATCGGCGGTGTCTGTGGCGACGGGAAGGCGGCGACAAAGACGAGGTTGAGGGGGCGACGGGGCGGGTTAGGGTTTGTTGGGAGGTCGGGTTGGGAGAGGAAGAAGGAAGATGGACGGTGGCATTGGCAAATTTTAGGGATTTTATTTTTTAAGGAATAGATCTGGGATCAGATCTAGGGTTTTTTCCCCTCTTAAGTTAGGGTTTGTAGAGAGACTAGAGGTTTGGAAACGAAAAGAGCTAGGGTTTGAAATTTTAAAATGAATCTAAGAAAAATTGAAAGGGATTAGAACCAAAGTTCTAATACCAAAATTGATGGAAGGATCACAATCACCTCCAATCAATGGAAAAGAAAAATAGGAAAAGAAAAGATAAATTTTGAATAGATTTTGGGCTCCACATCCTTTAAGCCACTCTCAAAATAAAATCTTAAGAAATTTAACTGAAAATTTTAGATTTATTCATTGACTGCCAATAAGAAAATTTTGAGACCTATTTATAGGCTTTACAAAAATTCAGTTTCAAAATATAAACAATGTGGTCCTTAAAAAAAAAAGAAAGAAAACAACAAAAGTCAAAAGAGACTAAATTCAAAATGAAATAAAGCAACTAAGACAAACTAGAACTAATGGCATGCAGCACGACATGATATTCTAAAAAAAAGAAAACAACTAAAGTCAAAAGAAACTAAATTCAAAATGAAATAAAGCAACTAAAATAAATTAGAATTAATGGCATGCAGCACGACATGATGTTCTCATCATGCTATATGTACAAATAATACTTCATAACATCAAAATACATACTGTACACATGTATGTTTGTCATTCCTAATTCAACCTAAGATCAGATATTTGTTTCATGCAAATATCATAGTATATGATTTCATGGTTATTCATGACATATACCAAGATATGACAATAATTCCAAAAAATAATTTGCTTGCGGTGGATAAATACTATCAAGCAATGAGCCAACAAACACTGAAAAATTACAAACAGCGATTAAATTAGAAAAATTACAATGCCAAGTTGTCAAAATCCACAAGCTCTTCAAAAACATCTAGAAAAAGATGAAAAGACAAGTTCAAGAACTGGTCTCAAATTAATGAGTTAGATAGTAACAAAAATACATATGACTGTATTCTAAATGGATCTAGAAATGCTTGATGAAACAGCTTATAACTAAATCTTAAAAGTATGTTTTTTTTTTTTTTTTTTTTTTTTTTTTTTTTTTTTTTTTTTTTTTTTTTGGGGTGGGGTTGTGGGGGGGGGGGGGGGGGGTGGGGGGGGGGGGGGGGGGGGGGTGGGGGGGGGGGGAAGACCTCCAAAGTTTGGCGATAATGCACTAAAACTATCCGCTCCAAATACCTGAAGAAACAAATAAACACAAGTAATCAAGTCAGCTGGCATTTTCTAGTTAATAACATAACAACACTTCCAAACTCAAGGAATGTCTCGGGTTTCATCAGTATGAGAATGACTAATTAGTCATCAACTTATGGAAATAAATTGTTCCTAATATGACCAGAGTATGTAAATTTAGTTTTGAGCTATCTACTATCTAAAAGTAGGAAAATCAGATGTTGAAAGCGACAAGACTACTTGTAGTAATTATAATAAATAACAAAAGGCCAGGGTGACTACATAAAATTGTCATTTGACGACAAGGCCCTTCAAGATATATTCGTTCTTTTTTACTGGATTCTTCAATTAGATATGCCAAAAAAATGACTAGGAGAATGAACTTCACAATGGCCTATAAAGTGAGTAAGATACAGAATATAATGAGCCTAGGCTCTCTAAAGCATGTCGTGATTTTGATCTGAACCAATGCTACATGCATAGCTTCCTTGTTCCACATGGCATGTCCATGGTTGCTAATAAGGATGTGTGCTTCATTTGTCTCAAAGCATTTTATTTCCTGGCAGATTAAAATTTGTGTGCAATATTTCACATGCAATTAGAGTGAGAAAGACTTTGCTGCTTCCAAAAGGATTTGGAGCTAAATCCTTCCCATTTAAATTTGATGTTAGGCAAATCAAATGGAAGATCCATTTTGTTAAAGATGATCAATATCATAATGATCTAAATGCTTAAACCCTTAAGCACCCATTATTGTTAGGTCTCAAACATTATTGACTGTTAAACTAAGCAATTCCCTACCTAGGCCATATATTCTGTACGCACTTGATGCGTAGGCAAAAAACTTGAAAACAGTAGATTTTTTTTATTTTTTAAGCACTAAATGATGTATATCAACTTGAAAGGAGCGGATCTTCAACTTAATTTTCCTAACATCGAATTTGTAAAACTTGGTTTGTTGAATATGAATATGTTGAGGAATTTGTTAGTAGTGTGAGCAAGGACCAAAGTTATGTGCTACTGATGGTATCATATGTCACCTAGAGAATATTTGACTGTTCATATTGGAGTAATTTGATCAACAAATATGCACAGTAACTACACTTGGTACCTTAGGTCATATGCAAGTATTTCAAATCAACCAAGAAACCATTTATAGGAGCAAAAAGGACATGAAGATAACTCCTACATTCTACAAGCCCGAGGCTTTACATGCAAAAAGGAGGGGTTTCACAAAGATTGGCTAATTTAACTCTCAAATGCGATAGGAAAACTGAAGAAAAGCTAGATGAAAGATGTTGCTAGCATTATCTATTGTGGGAAGCCTATACATGTGGACGGGAAATGATAGCACAAGGAGAAAACATACATATATGTTTTTTGAGTTATAGAAATTGTTGAAATTTATAGTAGCAGGTAATAGGCATGCTTATATAATCATAGATAAGTAGAAATTATTGGTTAGCACTTCAGGAGGAACAATACACACACTGACCTTGTGCATGCAAGAAATATTTCAGAGACAAACCGATATAATGGTTGATAGGCATTGTGATGTGTGCATCCCGTGTGTTACTGGTATTGTTAATAGTTCAGACCAAAAACAAAAAATTCTGCATGAAAAATGATTGGTCAATACATTTGATCCGTCTATAATAGCCCAATGAGCCCATAACAAGTGGTTAAGGTCAGAACGATAAATTCAGGAGACTTGTATAAAGATATCATGAGGCTAAAAACACATGTTCAGAAGATAAAATTTATGAAGCCAATAGGAATCAACTTGCTAGAACCATAAGCTATGAAGGAAATATCATGAAATAGAGATTGCACAAGGATATTCAGGTGGAAGTTGGTTCCTACTATATTGATCAGAAGTAAGACCCGGAGAATAGCTTCAATTAGGAGCATTACTGAGTAAGGAGCATCACACTGAATGATAGTGGTAAAGGAGTCCTTGCAACAAAATTTTCAACATCATCTTTAAAGGATTACAGAAATTATAAACAACAAGTAACAAGCAGTATCAAAAGGGGGGAACACAATTAACAAGCAGTAGTTTTTAACAACAAGAAGTTCATCGAATAAAAACGTATAAAGAAGCATACTTGTCAAGAAGCCAAAAGCTCCTACGGTAAAAGTTAGTGTCTTCATCACTCCGTGCATAGTAAACATGGACTCTTTCTTTATTGCCAATCTGAAAAAAAAAAAAAAGAGATGAGTTTTCTGACAGCTTTCTTATTGAACAAGGTCAAAAGTGATGATGAGGTGCCCATGAACCCAAGATTAAGAATAAGAAGATAGCCAATAATTAACCAACTGACCCAATAAACAGTATGCATATCTTTTTACATTGAATATAGACAAAATATGTAATATTATGTTTTGAAACTCTAGAGGTTTTGTGATGATGACATCACCAGTTCTTAAATGACTCTATGCCTTAGTTTATTTTCTTTGAGTTTAGTTGTTTCTTTTATTGAAATTTAGTCCTACATCGGTTGTGATAGGGAAATTCACTTTGTAAGAACATATGTAAAGATGCTCAACTCAATGAATAAGATGGATAATGAATAATTATAAACTTTTTTAATTATTCTCTTGAGAGTACTCTTGAGTATTGAGGTGTAAAGCTCATGGTGTAAGAGGTGTGGAGTTGGAAGTCTAATATTTATCCGGTTCTTTTCTCTAAATCCTAATCTCTTTTCTATTTCTTCTTTCAAAATTCTATTTTTTCAATTTATAGTTTGAAAGTGACTGTGATCCTCCCATTTTACATCAGTTTGGTATCAAAGCTTCTACTTCCATGTCCTTCAATATTTTCTTCTCCATCTTCACTTTCACCACCTTGGATCAGTCATGACGTATCAGTGTTGCTATCACGACCACCACTTTGGCCCGATTGAGATGATTCATGAGAGAAGACCTCATTCGACAGGATTGAGTTTCTCTCACCCCGGGGGAATTGATGAGGACATCAACAGTTCTTAGATGACTCTATGCCTTATTTTATTTTCTTTGAGTTTAGTTGTTTCTTTTATTGAAATTTAGCCCCATATCGGTTGTGATAGGAGTTCACTTTATAAGATTTATATAAAGATGCTCAACTCAATGAATAAGATGGATAACGAATAATTAAAAACTTTTCAATTAAATTCTCTTAAGGGTACTCTTGAGTATTAGGGTGTGAAGCCCGTGGTATAAGGGGTGTGAAGCCCGCGCAAGGAATGTGAAGCCCAATATTTATCCGGTTTTTCCCTCTAAACCCTAATCTCTTTTCTATTTATTCTTTCAAAACCGTATTTCTTCAATTTGTAGTTTGAAGGTGATTGCGATCCTCCCATTTTACATCATTTTGCCTCTATAGCCCATGGTAGAATGCAGTTAGTATATATTCATAGGATAAACTGGTAAAGGAAAAAAATAAATAAAGCATGTGTTAAACTCTACCTATAGCAAAAAGATGGTATTATATGAATACTGAATGCCAAACCACTCGTTGCATATGAAGTAACCGAAAACTAAATAACACACCAGAAGCCCCATTATTTCAAGTGAATATGCCAATGATTCAAGTTCACCTAAGGGCTTGTTAGCTTCCTACAGCTCAAGCAGCTGCAAAGAAGAGTTGTTGAAGGTCACATCTTCCACGTGAATGTTCCATTCCAGCTGAGGCTAGAACCATGAGTCATGTCACAAAAAGTAGTAACAAAGCATAATGTTGAAGAAACTCATTCAACAAGAGAACACCTTGTGAGTTGTCCAGTGGGTTGTAGCCCACACTGATGTAAAACCACCTGGATCGCAATCACCTTCAAATCGAAACCAAGATTTAAATTGAGAAAACAGATAAAAGTTTGGTTTCCACCCCTACGCGGGCTTCTCACCCAAAACTCGAGAGCAAAAGAGACTCAAGAATTGCCAATAACTTGTGGAAGTTTTTTATCATTCAATAATTCATTCATTATTCCAATAGTTCAAGGGGCCTTATATAGGCTTTACAAAAAAGGAGTACTGGGAAATAACCGATGTGGTACTAAACGCCCACAAAGGAACACAAATACAACTAAAACACCAACTCAAATAAAGCTGAAACAAAATACTGAATCTCTCGAATAAGCTAAGGTATGAAGAGATAAAGGACTGCGTGATGTCCTCATCAATTCCCTCGGGGTGGGAGGAACTCGACCCTGTCGAATGAGGACTCTCCTCACGAAGCATCTCAATCGGGCCAAGGTGGTGGTCGTGGCAGCAGCATGGCAACATCATGTTGAGACCATGGTGGCGGAGGAGGAGCTGGTCTCCGTGACAGATCGGTGGTGGAAGATAGCAGCACGATCAAGGAACATGGAGTAGAGCGAGGGCATCATCCTGGCTGAAAACAGAGCTGATACCAGGATCCCACGGGCTATCCAACTCGTAAGCAATCACCCTGTTATCAACTGTAAATTCCTGCAAAATACTATATGGGTATGCAGCAAATTTGTAGGGCTTATTGCAAATTGCTATCAGCCTAGTGATATCATCAGTATGTGCAACAGGCAGATGCAATGCAGTAGGTATTCTAAGCATAACTCCTAACGATGAGAGAATGAGAGATATGATATGCCTAGAAGGACACACACCTAAAGATGGAGGTACAGAGGACTCAGACACAAACTCTAAACAACCTGAAAAAGAAGTATTAGAAACCATTTGTTGGACCTTGGCAAGAAATTCAGGTGACTCCCCAAAGGATGAATTGATAGGAATAACCATAAAACTAGGTTCAACACAAGGAGACTCGACTAGCTGGTTAGGCACAGTGGGCATATTAGGCTCAATTGTCTCGTCCACGTCATCATTGGCACTATCAGGAGACTTATGAATTTCACCAATAATTTTGTGACAGAATCAACTGCCATGTCTTCAATTTTATTAACAGTTCCAGAAGAAACTTGGTCATCCTTAACAGGCTTCGATTCGTCAACTTCATCAGTGGACACAGTTCTAACAGGTTGACTCTCCGAGGGGCATTGATAGTGATAATGTCCATAGCCCTTACAGTTAGAACATTTGACCTTGGCATTGATCAGTGTCTTGAAAGTCAAGTCCAATCTTAAGGCCACATCAAAGGCATCTTCAACGGTGTCTAGGTCATAGGGGCCAGTAATCATAGCACGTTTTATCTTAGGCCGTAAACCCCAAATAAACCTAGTTAGAGCCTCAGAAGGGTGCTCGCTCACTTCACTACGAAGGGTTAAATCCTTAAATATGGTAATGTACTCATGAACGGACATATGACCCTGTTGGAGATTGTGTGGCTGGTCTAAGTGGGAGTCCCTATCATGGTGATTAGTCATGATGACTCAAGCAAGCAAGCAGATGCAATGGAGAGCCCTAAAGTCGGTTAAACTAAATGCATGCACTAAAATAAAAATTCCTAAAGTTTAAGGCTTAAATGTAAGTAAAAATGCATTCCTAAAATGATATAAAAATGCAACCACTAGATCGAAGCAACTAGCATTTCTACTAACAAATTATAGCAATCCGTATAGTAGTTGCAAGTAATCAACAGTTAATGAACTAGGTCAAGTTGTGATATCACCTGAGGTGGAGTCGTTCACGCCTGGGAAGGTGACCGTAGCTCAAACCTGAATGAGACTGCTGTAGACGCGTAGTACTGGTCGTCACGAATCCACTGCCTCGAAAACGGGTCAATTCGGACTTGAAACGAGCCCTGAATGACTGTTTAAAGTGATGCTGTGAGTCTGGACTGAGTCTGGACTGAGTCTGGACGAACTGGATCTGGGCTGAGTCAACTCAGTGGGCTAACCCAATTGGCTGACGTCAGCGTTGACGTCACTTAAGTGGATCGGGTCAGGTTCAGGTGCAAATCGCTCTACCCGATCAAACCGGGACCCACAACCCGCTATGAGTTATCTTAAAACCCAAACGGGTTTGAAATAGGCTGGTTGGGCCGGTTGGGTCTGGATCCGGCCCAACCGCTTAGGGTCTGATCCAAGCCCAATAAGGGCTCGGGTTGGGTTTTAAAGGTGAACCCAACCCTGTTCCCTTTCTCCCTCTTTCGATCTCACGGCTAGGGCAGAACGGAGCGGTAGCGGCGGCGGCGGCGGCGGCGAATTGATGGAGCAAAGGGCGACGACGACGGCGGGCTTAGTCGGCGGGGATGGTCGGCGATGCTCCTCCGTACGGCACGACGTGGCGTCGTAGATGAAGAAGGCGACGACTGCTCCGATCGTGGCCGAATCTTCTCTGCCGGTGATGCGGCGGTGGAGGAAGATGTGGGAAGTCCTGTCGAGGCTCCGAGGGGAAGATCCGCGAAGCTCCGGCGGGATCAATCGGCGAGGACTCTTGGGAGGACTTGGAGATCTCTGCGGCGAAGGCGGAGGCGGTGAAGTTTTAATCTTGGTGGAGATCGGGTGGCTGTCGACGGCGTGGAGATCTGACGACGACGGCGTTACGACGTGGCTTCGATGGGGATGCTGGCGGCACAGGGGGTGGAGGAGATGGCGGCGACTGAGGAGATGATGGCGGAGCTCCGATGAAGAGGTGGTGGTGTCGCTGCGATGGTGGCGGTGGATGAGATCCACTGCTGTGGTGGATCTATGGGTCGGCGGCGATGCAGAAATCAGTCGAGGGGTTCGTCGATGGAGAGGAGGCGGTGGACGGGTGGCGGCGGCGGGTTGCTGTTGGCGATGGAGTCGACGGCGACACTGTCGACTTGAATTTTGTGTGGAAGAGGCGTTGGCTGGTGATGTCGAGGGCTGTGGTGGTGATGCTGAGCAGTGCAGGCGGCGTGGGAGGCGGCGGGAGGTGGCGTGGCTGTCGGCGGCGGCGGAGGCGTCGATGGTGATGGCGCGATGACGATGAACAGTGCGGATCTGGGAATTAACGGGGATTTTCGAAGGGAATTGTTTGGGGATTTTCGACAGTTTTTTTTTTTTTTTTTTCTGGAAATTCACTGTAACTTTTTTTTGAACAGTGTATTTTTTTCTTTTTTTTCTTTTTTTTCTTTCTTTTTTTTTTTTTTTGAATAGATCTAGATCTGGAGTAGAGATAGATCTAGGGTTTTGGAAACGGGAAGAAAAATTAGAAACAAGAAATTTTGAAGGGGATTGAAAACCGGTGCTCTGATACCAAAATGATGTAAAACCACCTGGATCGCAATCACCTTCAAATCGAAACCAAGATTTAAATTGAGAAAACAGATAAAAGTTGGGTTTCCACCCCTTACGCGGGCTTCTCACCAAAACTCGAGAGCAAAAGAGACTCAAGAATTGCCAATAACTTGTGAAGTTTTTTATCATTCAATAATTCATTCATTATTCCAATAGTTCAAGGGGCCTTATATAGGCTTTACAAAAAAGGAGTACTGGGAAATAACCGATGTGGTACTAAACGCCCACAAAGGAACACAAATACAACTAAAACACCAACTCAAATAAAGCTGAAACAAAATACTGAATCTCTCGAATAAGCTAAGGTATGAAGAGATAAAGGACTGCGTGATGTCCTCATCACACACTCTTGCAGATCAGCTTGAAAAAACTCATTCTACAAGAGGACTCAATGCCTCAGGATTTGAGCAGAAGAGTTCTAACCTTCAGATCTCACCCTCATCCCAGCAAAAAAGAGGACAAAGAAAAAGAAGAAACGAAAGAAATAAAGAAAATAACATGCACAAAAAGAAATTTGAAAAGGACAACAGCTCATTGTAGTTTACAATAATCTGCTGCAGATTAGATACAACTGCACACAGCTCTAATTACACAGCAATTATAAGGATAGGAAAATAACTTAAACATAGTATTCCCACTGTTCACCTAAGAGGAGGAGGAGGGAAAGTGTAAGGAATGTGAAAGTCACTAAGTCATGGAATTTATGCATATACAGTATTCACAGGGTTATTAACTTTTTTAAGTATAGAAGTCAACAAGCCAAATAATTCATGGTATATCTGTTCTATAGATCGCGCAAAGAAATAAAAGACAAATGTCTATCCCGTGATTGAGTGATTTAAGAATCAAGTTTCTAATCACAAAACTCTTATGGAGTGCATAGAGCCTTAGACATCACTAAATATAATCTACTAATAGGCCTCAGGATTCTTCCAAGTGGTTGGCCTCAAGGCAAGGCGAGCTTTTGAAAAGTCTAATTACCTAGTTAGAGCATTAGCTATAATTAGCATTGAGCTTTCATAATGTAACATGTAGCAGTTACATATGAGTTTGTAAGTGTTCCATCATAAGTGTGTATGACACAGAAAACCTTCTGTAACTTTTATTCAATAAGCTTGCAGTTTGTAATGAATAACACATTCGTGGATACTACTACAAGCTACATAAGTTGAATGAAGCATTACACACTGTGGTAAACATTACACACTATGGTATCATAAAATCACAAATTAGACTAATGTGCGCACATGTCTGTGTGATAACAAAATGATCATAAGCAGCTCAAAAGTACATAAAATAGTCATTGACAGATGAACAACATGTTGAAAATTATGTTCTTGTGCTTGCCATAAAACTGTAAAATGGGTACCTTTTGGATGAATGAATCACCATATATGACAATAATCACGTGGAAGTGTAACATAAGCACCTCTAGTACTTATAAGTAGATAATAAGTGAAAATTCAATTGTCAATAAAACTTTTGCATAGTAATGAATGGAGCCTAACTTTCAATTTTTCATGGGCCTCTTGAACATTCTTTCCATCCTTTTTCTTCTTCCAGTTATAGCCGTCTTTACGGAAGTACCTCATCACTTGACGATCAAACAGAAGAACAGTGCCACCTAGATCACATTAAATTGAAAACAATGAAACAATCAGGACAAAGATTGTAGTTATTAAAAACCCCTTGCTTAGGTAAAACACGTGACTTGTTTTATATGTTGGAGGTAAATGAAATACAATGCAAACTTAAAGAATTGCTGGTGATTTAAGTATGATAATGCACTTAGTCCATGATGCTTTAAACCTGCCAAATATATATTATGCGAGTTCCTTTTTACCACTTGATAGAGTAGAGCAGAAATGCTGTGTGATCCGGTAATTCTGGCCAGCTTTTTTAAACTTGCAAGATCGAGATTTGATGCCTGGGAATTTTATAACGGAAGGTTTCACAGTTTTTTCTTATATATGCTCATCTAATCATCATTTCAAGCAATGCTTGAATGTTAAAAAATTGCAACATAACGGTCAGTTTGGATGATCTTCACTGTTTAAAGATTATGTTATCAGAGTATTCTTTTCCTCTTGAATAAATAAGGTGGATAGTTACCATGCCCTCCCAGGGTAGGTGAGAGAATTCCTACAAACTGCATTGGTTGTCCCTCAAACTTGCGACCTCCCCCATCACAAACAGGTAATCTCTCAACTGTGAGTTCCTCTTGGTAACATGTATCAGATTACCATCGAACATTAACATGTCTTCAGTATATTCAATGGTTAGCTGTCACAAACACATGAACATACATAACTTCGGTAGCATGAAGTTCTGCTATCCAGAAGACAGGTAACTGAACAGACGCTACCAAGCTATGTATCTTACTTTCAAGAAATAGCAGATTTGTGATGATGGTAATTTATATTCAACACAAATAATAAGAGGACATGACATAATTTTAATTCATTATAATTATAATTTTTCCCTTAAAATACAAACATATTCTTGTTATCATGGTTTAAAATCTCAGTATCACTATCGGCTAATAATTTTTATAATCAATGTTGTCGGTATCAGGCATATCGGCGATATTGCCCCAATATGAGCTGATATTTGAAATCAGCTCATTATATTGGTAACAGAATCCATTAAAATTCAATTAAAAAAATAAGTATTAAAATTAAAATTAAAAAAAAAAACTAAAAGTATCAACTTGGTTCTTATGATAACCGTTGTATAGCATTGACAATATTTGGGTTGGTCGTTGGCAGTTGACTTACCCAGCTATGCAGCTGATGCAGGGTCACCAATCCAAAGAGTAAAGTCAAAGACCTAACCCAAGAAGGTTAGTGGATTTTGGATAGTACACTACTTGTATTTGGTACATTTTGGTCACCTGCAGGGTCTGGAAGTAAGTGAAGCATGAAAGCTTAAAATCTATGGTCCTCCTAGAAAACTTAGAACTAGGACCTCTTTAGCATAGTCTACACCCATAAGACATGCCCTAAATTCAGGAGATCAGTGAAGTATTTTGCATTAATTGTTTTCTACAAAAATGAGTCTTTACAACAAGATGGGCACACAATAGACCTTACAGCCAATGAGCCCTGGTAAAAGGGTGAGAGTGGCGTGGGGAGTCCCAAGTTCAAGTCCCGACTGCGACCTATGATAATAATAACAATAATAGACCTTATAGCTTATGCTGCCCATGCGCCGGCTTACTTACAAAGCTCAATTTCAAAATAAGCTGACCCCAGACTTCATAAAATATCAAGTGAGAAACAATGCGGTTATAAAAACTCAAGCATAATTGGTACCATGGAGAAAATATTGCTACCTTCTCAGTTTAGCTACATAGAGATAAGAGATTCGGAGATCTCAATTTTAACAGTCTCCACAGAAATATTGTAGGAGGCCATCCATGCATGACCATCCTGGTGATAGACAAACCCTTCAATGGCTAATAATATATTCATAAATCTCAAAGGACACCTAGATGACTGGCACAGTTGTAGAGAGTTGGATCTGGGGAATCCCAAGGGTTGGATGGGATGCAGTGGGCCCGTTCAAGTCCCAGCTACAACCCTTTTAACAAGGGAGGAAAACCTCTCAAATTTTCAATTATCATATGAATAGTTGGACAGAAGTAGCTACAAGAAAATACAATAAAATGACCTTCAAACATGAAAACAAGTTAATAGAAGCTTTTCTCATTTCGGCTGTAATGTGTGTCATCATGTAACATTGGATCTGCCTAGAAATGATGAAAAGGTCTTAACACATGATACACATAGGACACCCAAGGGTCCAGTGACTTGTTCATCAAGTTGCAACAGCTGATTGGATAAGGTTATAAATTTCATTTGAGATGGATTAGGCAGCACACCAAGAAGGTATTATAAAAATGTTTTATATAACACTTGTATTCTATAATCATTACAGAAAAGAATGTCGCGGTATTTGTATACAGACACACACACGCACACACGCACGCACACTAATTATCATATCTTCCAAATGCACACGGTTTGAATATCTAGTAGAAGTAACAACTACCAGTTAAGCTAATAAACATGCAGATAGGCAAGCAACCATATGCCCACAGTACACTTAACACACTTGTACCCTCAAAACACAGGACTGGTGCAAATAGCCACATACTGATGTATTACACAGCCTGATCTCAATCACCTTCAAATCAAATCTAGGGTTTAAAAATTTGGAATTGAAAAACAAGATAGAATTTCGGGTTTCCACCCCTTGCACGGGCTTCACACCCAAAACTCAAGAGTAAAACAATTAAGAATTTAACTAGATAATTTGTGAAAATTTTAAATCATTCAATAACCACAATGAATAGTCTAGAGAGCCTTTTATACGTTTTACAAGAAAGGACTTTTAGGAAATAACCGATGTGGTACAAAACGTCCACAAAAAGAAACTACAAACAGCTAAATAACATAAAACAAGTCTAAAAAATCTAGACTAAAACTAAAGAACTGCATTATGCCGCTTCCTGAAATAAACTCGATCAAATCGTCCCCTAAGCGGCGTGATGTCCTCATCACATACCCTTATACATTTGAGTATACCTAAAGATCAGAGTCACTAACTCAAACACATGTATCCATACGTTTTATAGTTCCCTAGGAACAAAAGTTTGTTTCACCTACCAATGTGCTCTATAGTTCCCTAGAAACAAACTAAAAGTTATTTCCACCTACCAACCACCTACCAAATGAGAAGGCATGCTTCCCCTGTGGTGATCTAGATGTTCTTCTTGATCTACAGATCATGAAATATATCTGGGCAAAAAAAATGTTGTTTTAAATATTTTTAACCCATTCATCTTGCAAAAAATGAATTATATAGGGAGAAAAAGGACCATTTGATGAATGGCTAAGAAGCTGTGAAAATGCTTAATTTTTTTGGTCCATGTACATTTCATGATTTGTAGATGGATCACCCATTGGATTGGTTCATCGTGTACTTTGGTGGGTGGGAACAAACTTTTAAGTTGCTCCTATAGAGTGCTACCTGGCATGCACACATACAACGAAAACAACAATAGATGCAGATGTACGGACATGAATGCATACAAAAACTATGTGTATAAACTGATAAAACTTAATATTATTCTGTTGTCCATTTTGGTGAGGAACATAGTCTCCTAATCTCATGGCTCCATCTCATTTTGGTGGGACTCCAATCTGGCAATGCCATGACCAACTAAATTATTTTATGGAAGTGATACAAAGGTGAACTTGCTGACAAACTACCTTAGCTAACCAAACAACCAAGGCTGTCAAAAGATATGCGACTTTTAGGAAAATGGATCAGAACAATCACTTATTGGCACTTTCAGTAATTTCAAAAATAATCTTCTAAAAGATAATGCAAACTCTAGAGACCCTAATAGTTTCTCACACATATTCATTGATGTCTCTCTTTACATGTTTTAACAGAGAAAAAAATTAAAATTTTACTTTGCAACTAAAATCATTCTCCAAATTACTCTTTCATTGAATGTTATTATTATATGGGTCCAACTCTTTAATGTTTTCAATTGTTTCCATGCACATTTAATATATCGTTCAAATAAAATGTTGTTTAATTAAAAGTTTGACTACTCAATTAATGAATTCTAGAATTTAATTTCAAGAAAGTATTTAACATCTTATTTTCATCTAAATAGTTTTTCATCTAAAAGATGTTGGTTATTTTTACCTAACATGTGCATCGCATGTGCCAATAATCTAGTGCTCCAAAAGAGGAGGTTTAAGTTAATGTAGATTCACATTTAGTAAACAAACAATAGAAGGGAAACCAACATCTAAAACTAGATTAATAAGTACACTAACCAAATAAGGAGGTGCCCCTTAATGATGTGAACCACGTATTTTAGGTTATATGGAAAGCCATTATTCTGCGTAGCACACCTTAATATAAATTTACATAGGTACACGTCAAACACAAATTGATGAGCAGTAATATGAATTAAGGCAATCATTTTGGAAACTTATTTGTGATCTCTGCCACATCTTGAAGGAGAAGAGAAGCTTAGTTAGTGATCATCGAGATTTTGATCTTCAGATATGGCGCAACCCCCAACCCCAACAAAAAAAATTAATAACTCATCATGAGCGAGGCTTGCTAATGTAATATCATGGTTTAAAATCTTTATATCGGTATCAACCGATGAGTTTTAGTATCAATATCGGCAATATCAGGTATAAATATTCACAATATCATCCGTATCAGTAATATCGGCTCTAATATCTGGCAATAATATAGGGTTGATATCGTATCGGGTATCTAAGAACCCGAGACCGTATTGCCGATATAACATCGGAATCAGCCGATATTTGAAACCATAGGTAATGTATAGACTTTGGTGCAACAAACTTCATGATCTTCTATGCACTATTAATCAATATACAAATATATAATAAAGTCATGTGGTAGGAAAAAGGAGAAAACAAGATACACATGAACATACCTACCCACCTCTACAGCTATAACACTTTCGGAACAAAAAATGTTTAACATGCAATGGACCAGATTAGAAACTTTCCATACAACAGAACATAAGGAAGATACAGCACCGTACTTTTAGGCCTGTCAACTGGTTGGGGGTGAATTTTGAAGTGCCAGTAATTACTCAATATTGCATGAACTTCATTGGGCCGAAACCACCTAGATTGGGCCTCCATCATCAGTCTTTCAATATCCAAATCTGTTGACATAACCAAAACATCATTAGTAATACACACTCACATGTGCAATACAACCCCCCCCCCCCCCCCCCCCCAAAAAAAAAAAAAAAAAAAAAAAAAAAAAAAAAAACACACACACACACACACTCACTCACTCACTGTAATACATTAGATGTATATGTTAATCAAAGTCTGAAAAATGGGGTAGAGGTTCAAAATAACTTCTCTTGCGTCCTTTTATTCTATCACTCTTTCTCCCCCTCTTATATCCAAAGACATCAGTGAACATACCAGACATATGTTTACATATATCTTAATGATGTGTTCCATTACAGGGAGTGATTTTGTACACTGGAAACCTTGGTATATGCACCACTTAAGGACCAAGAACACAAATTTTAGTTCATATTTCAACAAAGGACATGGACCAGATTTTGCAATCTTCAACATGAAAATGAAAATCAACTGTAGAAAAATATCGATGAGTTTGTTTACGGACTGATTTTGTGATTGGGTTGACCCCAACATGCAGCAAGCATGTGCAAGCAATTGTATGTGCCTGACAGCCATAGATATGAGTTAGTGTGAATATATATCTGGAAGTTATTTAAGCAACTATAGAAACCATAGATATCAAGAAGGTGATTTATGCAACTATAGTAAATTTGGATTGTCCACCGTTGGATGCTCTTAAAGAAGGCCATCATGGGAATTACTAAGAGCATGCTCAAATAAACTACTGCAACTTTTATGGGAAATAGTAAACATATGTTTCCTAAAAGCATAGCACATGATGAAATTTACTTCTATATGAGTAAACCTTAAAAAACATGTGATCTTTTATCAGTAATTGTAGTAGGAAAAAAAATAGAAATGATAGCACAAAAGATAAATCAAGAAGAAGATGAAGAAAAAAGAGGTGTCACCAATCTTGTTCTTGAAAAAGAAAAGGCCTAACAAAACCTATGCATTCAAAGTACAGTAACAGTAGGACAAACGCCATTTCGATCCCAAATTGCAAATTAAACCCCAAAATTCAAGTATCAAACACATAAATTAGCTAAAATAAGATAATGATAAAAGTATACTTAACTAAAGAATGAACAAATCTAAACATAATCCCTAAACATCCAATTTACTCATAATGTGAGTCTTGGCAAGAACAAGAAAATTGATCGTACTGAGTGCTCAGTAAATGAAACAAGAAAAGAACGAGACAGCAACTACAACTCATGGTTCAAGTAATCAAAGAAACCCTAGAACTCGAATACAAACTCTCCTTCTAGAAATCGTACCTGCTACTGTGTTGAACCCATGGATCTCACTTCCAGCGAGTTGCTCTGAACTCGAAGGCGACTCCATGGCCGAACGAGGAGCGATCAGAAACCCTAGAGAACAGTGAACAAGAAGAAGAGCGAACTCTAATGTTGATGAGTAAGGTCCCAAAACAGCGAGATGAGCGCGGGAAAAGAAAGACGCAGAGATTTTGCTCTGCGCAAAGGAATAATGACCGGGGTGGAGCTATTTATAGGGACGGTGCCGGAAGAAATTTCGAGAACGAGAATCCGGTATGTTATTTGAGTCTGCGGACCGGAGCTTAGTTGACCACGATCCGACCATGATTTAGTGAATCCAAGCCGTTGAATGTGGAGTGGCGGGATAGATGGGATTGAGAGGATATAGGTGCCTTTGCACAAATGAAAGGGAGATTCTTTTACCAAGAAACATTTGATTGGAAAAAAAAAAAAAGGAAAAATCTTGCGGGGCTCTCGTGAACAATGCGAGCACTTTTTTCCCTCATAGATTTCAATTTACTGGAGTGTGAAATTTTTAAGAATTATTATTTATATACACTTGTGAACAGTAATTTCATGCGGAAAAAGTTTAAGAGTAGTCCTTATTTTTCCTCAATGATTCTTTCTATCAAATACCCCTTCGCTAATTGATGATTTGATCATATATTATGAATCTGTAGACGAAAATCTAAATATCGTAGCTCAAAATATTACACACTGTGTTGCTTGTTTTAGAGAAAGAAGAAGATATATCAAAAGCAAATAAGATTTTAAATTTTAATGGGAGTGCACAGAAATGTCATTAAAAAAATCTCAAATAAATGAAAACGTGCAAGCACCAAATCTTTCTTTTGTTCTAGTCTCACTATTTTGCTGTAATTTGGGTTCCATTTTGTATGGACTAAAGAATAATCTCAATTGTGCAGATTACAAATGTGCTTAGACAAATAGCTGTGGAATATAAATATTGTCATGTGTTAAAGAATAATATTAAAATTAAGACTGTATAATACTAGTTACTAGTTGTATTAGGAGTAAGATTTTTTTATTATGTAATTGTAACTATTATATGTTCAGATATTGCCTTAATCAGTAATGTTTAAAATTCAGTTTCTTTAGCTTATTTAACATGATGAAAGAAAAAGAATCACAAATATTAAAATTACTGAGAAGGTTTTTTTCCCCTTATTTTCTTGATACCTGCTTAATCTTTCATGATTTTTTCAGAAAACGCTATTCAACTTTAACATCCCAAAATACCTCTCTCAACTATGTGTTTCACATTTTAGATCATAATACTATCATAACATCATTAATTGTGACATGAAAATGACTTTTTGTCTTTCTTCTCACAAAAGAAACATGTGAAAAGCACTTTGATAAATTAAAGGTAATTTCATCGTAAATCAGCACGTGAAAGACACGTGACCACTAGCCAAAAGGACAGTTACCGAAAGGGGTTTTCTCCAAACTTTGAGGTATCTGCGGTTGGTATTTTACAATTTTGAAAGTTGAGAAAGGGTTTCAAAAGAAATTGTGAAAGTTTAAGAAAATATTAACCCCGAAAAACAAAAACAAACACCAGCTTCCTATGTTAGTCCAAAATCATGCCAACTAAGATACAAAGATATCAGAATCTTTTCTCATTAAAACTGCAAATCAGTGGACAACTCAAAGTCTATTTGGTTGTCGTAACTGGCCGTAATTCGTAGTTATAATTGATAAAGTCTTTTACAATTGTAAATTAGTTACATGTATGTAAATTTTACGGTGTTTGGTTGGTAATATAAAATTGTAAAATGAGAAAGTGTATTGTACTTTACAGTGTTTGGTTATTGTAATGTATAAGTCGTAAGTGAAAAAGTTGACCACAAAATTAACTATTTGATGATTTTAAAAGTTTTAATACTACAAATAAATATTAAAAAGTTAAATATTAAAATTTTTTAATATTAATATAAAAAATATTACAAATTTGTATGACCACAAAATTAACTGTAACTGAGCTGTAAGTGAGTGGTAACTGGGTTGCAAGTGAGTGTTAGTTAAGTTACGTAAGTCTTTTACGGATTACGGTCCAAACAAACGCCGTAGTTGTAACTGGTAGTAAGTCATTTACGAATTACGGAGTTTTACGCGAAACAAACGGCCCCAAAGTGCAGCACATTAAAAAAAATCCACTCTATCAAAAATATCATTATCTTTTACTTTCATTTTCATTATCTTTTCCTTTCTAATTAGAAAAGCCGTAGCCTAGTTGCTTTCGCTCATTATCCATATCATAAATAAGATATGTATTTGTTACGTGGAATGCATCTAATTCGATTCTAACAATGCTTCCAAAATTATGGCTCTGTTTATTTTTTTTTTCCATGGCCTTTTGTGTTCAAATTGGTTCCATGACTGACCTGGGCTTGTCTGGATGCCCCGAGTCCATATCTTGATCAGTGTTTTCCGCAAATCAATATTTGGTTCGAGTATTGTCTCTTTCTCCGAGTTCGAGAGGCCCACCGTAAACTAATAGAAACAAAACGTGAAAAATACTCAATCTTTATTTTCTGCCTGCCACTTTCACGTTTTCCTACCATCACTCATCATGTTGATGTGAGTGTGTCCCCGTATTTATATTTTAACTTGAGAACTTTCTTGAATGATGTGTGTGATGATAGGCTGAAGTTGCGAGCGTTTTCCGCGTGATTCATACCCATCAATTTTTGAGGGGTTCAGTGATGAAACTTTAGACGTGAAGATAGAATATCGATTGAAGTAGATTTTTTTTATATTAATAATAGTTCATTTTCAAACTGCACAAGGTTTTTCAAAGAACACGGTTTTCTAAATATATATGATGATATCTAGACAGAATTTTATATGAATCATATGATAAAGTATCACGTGAGTAAAGATATAGAAAATCAATATGTCTAATCACTCATGCATGATTTTCTACATCCTAAGTATCAACTGAGTATAAAGTATCAATGTATGGTTAATAAAAAACAACTTTCTTGATCGCCTCATTCTTCAACCATGGGTTAACATGTGAGTAAAGTATCTCTGAAGGTATGCTGAGATTAGCGTAATTATTATGTCTCGCTCGAGGTCTCTCGAGCCTCCTGGCATCAAGGTCTAATTTTAAGAAGTTTGTTTTTCAAAGAAAAGATTGATTCAGGAGATGTATTATTCGATGAATTGGTTAATGTACTTGATACTCAGTTTAAAACAAGAAAAACACTTAATAGAGTCTTAGATCCTAATTTATTTAACTATTATATCCAATTACCTTTCTGCTCGATTAAAACATTTTTTTTACGTGTTTCACTTCTTTCCATTATAAATAAAAGGTACGAGATAGTTCATCCATCTCATTAAAGAGGATATACTAAAACATACAAAAACTAATACACATGTAGCTCGTCTCCTTCTTGCTGATGTAACACTCCTTTTCCTTAATACGTACTTAGATACGTATTCTGATTTGTCGTTCGCATTTTTTTTCAATTTACCTTTCGTATTTGTTTTGTTTTATGAATACTTATGCGATCGTTTTGTATTGGATCCGGGTTCATGAGCTCGTAGTCAGCCCTAGTCTGCACCAGGGACCCGATCCTGGTGAATTGCTCGATTTGGTCTCTTCGGTAATCAGATTTGACCAGTTTCAGTTTCAAACATCATTTTTTAATATTTTAGATTTTTTATGATTTTCTGAAATTTTTCAGAATTATTCTGCAAAATCTTCAAAACCGGTGCCGACCGGTGCTGTCGATCGATCCTCAGAGCTTTTAATTTACAGACGGAGTTGAATTTCTAAATCTGCTTTCACATTATTTTTAGAATTATATTTTTTTTTACATTAGTGCATTTTTAGGGATTTTCTGAATTTAATCAAACTCGGCCGGATTTGGTATCGGCCAGTATCATTAGTTAATTCCAGAATTTTTATTTTGAGAATGAGATTGAATTTCTTGAATCCGATTTCACCATTTACCTTAAGTTAATATTTTTTATTTTTGAGAATTTTCAGAGACCTTTCCGAGTTACTCTATTTTTCTGACTTTTTCGGTATTTTCAATTTTTTTCCCGAATTCAGAGTTTTATTTAGATATTTTCTTTTCTTTTTTCCCTTCTTTCTATTTTTCTTCTCCAGTACTTTCCTCTTTTTCTTTTTCTTTACTTTTTCTTTCTTCCTTTTTTTCTCCTCCACATAAACCCCCCTTCAAAATATCTTCTCCCTTTTCTTTTCTTCTCCTTCTTTTTCTCTTTTTCTTTCTTCTTCTTTTTCTTTTTTTCCCCTGGCCAGCGACAGCACAGTCCCCCCTTCCTCCTCCTTTTCCCTCCCAAATTCCCCCTCTTTTTTTACTTCTCATATTCTCTTCCCAATCTCACTCACCCTTTCTTTCTCTTTCTCCTACACTCATCAATTCCCCCCTCTCCCTCTCCATCTTCTCCACCCAAGCAACCCCGGCGATGGCGACCTCTCCATCTCTGGCGAGCGTACTCTAGCGACCATCCCTGCAGCAACCACCTCCCTCTTTCCCACTTCCCTCTCCTCTTCCTTCTCCTCTCAAACCGCCTCCCTCAACCACCTCTACTAAACTCTCACCCTTTCCTCCTCCACCCCGGTTCCCCACGGGCGACGGCCGTCCTCTGTCGCCGCCAAGGGCGCCACCTAAGGGGGGAGCCCCTCCTTTCCACCCTTCCTCTCTCACAGTCTCTCTTTCTATTTCTCCTTCTCTATATCTCTCTCCATGTGTTTCCCTCTCTCTCCATGTGTCCTCTCTCCCCTTGCGTCTCTCTCATGATCTTTCTCTCTTTGAATGGTTTCCCTCTCTCTTTCTTTCTAGATCTTTCTCTCTCTAGCTCTCTCTTTCTCTCTCTAGTTCTCTTTCTCTCTAGTTCTCTTTAGATCTCTTTCTCTCTAACTTTTCTCTCTCTATATATCTCTCTTGTGGTAAGGGTAGGTGAGCCCGTACGTGTGTGCACGTGTTTTTTGAAGTCGGGGATTTCGCGGCTTGTCCGAAGAGATTTAGGCGAGTGCCTTGCCTCGTTTTGGATTTCCCCACTTCTTTGGGTCGACTATATATTTTATTTTGTATTTTGGGTTTGCATTCATATCTTGTATTGGGCTTTGTCCTTATATTTGTATGTGGCTGGGTGCTCAGAATTGTACATGTATTATGCTTGTGACGAATGTGTATACAAGGGTAGTTTATTTTCTATACATATACCATACTTGAGATATATTCTTTTACTGTTTTATACCATGCGTAGCCGACCCTTCGTGGTCGTTTAGCCTCCAGGCTCTACACTCAGCCTCCAGGCTTCGCTACTTCACGGTACTCTAGTTATTATCACGTTTATATGTATGCATGCATGGTACCAACACTGCAGGTACTCTGTACAGACTCTGAGTTTTTGCTCACTTCCGAGATTGCTGCCAATAGGTTATAGGCTTTGCACACTTATGGGTTTCATGGTAGCTACCAAGAGTGAGCTTAAACCCCGAGCGTACTCTAGCCTTCGGGCTCTCGCCCACTTCCTCGAAAGAGGAGTGCGCTTAGACCGTCAGGTCTTTTATACTCTGCCTGGTGGGCATGCTTAACGCTCAGCGCTTTATCACTAGATTCGTCTAGGCAGAACTCTGCCAGATTTAGACTCGCCTTTTAAGCTGAGTCATTCCAGTAGCTCCGTCGAGCGGCTCTAGTGACTAAACACTGTTTGCTATCCGCGCCTCCAACTTGCTTAGCTCCGCTTGGATGTTCACTTGCTTGCTAATTGCTTGCTTGACAGTTATCCATTCTTCTATTAATGGTTGTGAAAAGTTTGAAATCTTACTGTAACGCCCCGATCCGGCGGATACGGAGACGTTACTGCGACGTATATACGCAGGTCAGAATACCCTCCCGTACATACGCTAAGCATCAGTACAGGCAAGAATCAGAGTACGGAAGCAAGTGGTGCATTATACATTCCAACATATGAGTACAATTACAAAGTTATCACCAGAGTGATCCAATATTACATGAATATTACATCACTGATATGCGCAATTGCGAGATTTCAAAGAGATGTACAAGTATGAACAGTACCCAGGCACTCACGAGTTTACAGAAGGAAAACTCGAGAGGCACACAGGGGGGCCTGGAAGGATGGGGTTCTGAACGGTCTGCTGGGGATCCACGCTTCCGCTGCGCCACTCAGGTCAGCAACTGGAATTCTACAAGCTCCAAGCCCCGACATGCTCCAAGCTCCATGACCTGGACATGAGGATCCAGGGGAGTCAGATAGAACTCCCAGGCGAGTGGCGATACGAATGCCAAGTGGCGAGCAAAGATAAGCACACGTGTAACGATAGAACCGAATCATAATCATGCATTGAAAACCGTGTTGTGAGCATAAGCATGCAGAACAAGTAGACATAGAACAAGTGATATCAAACAGGAAGTACTCATGGTATGATAAGATAAGAATAGGAGACTGGTGGAATAGAATACGGGTGGTGAAACCGGGTGTAGGCAAGTATAGTATAATAATCATAAAACAGGAAATCCGAAGTAAAACCCGATACAACCAATCACGACAAAGCATATCACAGGTCCATAGCTGGCATCTTTTATTATTATATTACTCGTCTTACCCTGATGTCTAGATATGTGGACTAGCGTCCCAGCACACATATATCCACATCCGAGTAAAGCAAGGTTGTTATTGTAAACCAACGGGGGTATCAACGAACTATGTTTACAGTGGGTCCCGTACATGCCCGGACCACGACCCAGGACGTTCCATCGCTGGGGTATGGAACCAGCCGCAAGGCTTACAGGAGGGTCTTGTAGAATGCCCTTATCAAGATGGTACCAAGAAGGAGGGAGCCAGCACTCCCCTCGGTCGCCTGGAGGCCCACAGGTCAGACCGGAAGTTTTAGTTGCACACATGCCTAGTACCACTATAAACACGAACACATATTGATAGCCGCAAGTTTCCCCCGACCCAATGTAAGTTGTCCAGTTTTATGGTTTATTAGATAATTATCAGATTCCGGGAATGAGCAAGAACAAGTCAGGAATATCAGGAATACATGTATCTCAGGTGTACAGTTGTACTGTAATGTATATCAAGTTTGTAAGCAAGATGTCAGGTCATCATTCCCGTTATCGTGTAAATCATAAGAGTCAAGTATATCATGCCGGGTGTCAAGTGATAGCATGACAGGAGGACGATATTTGGCAGGTGACCAATCATGTCAAGAGATTGATATTAGTCCGGTAGCATGTCATGTCATAGCAAGGGCCTTGCCAAGCGGTAGCATGTCGGTATTAGATGATAACACATCAGTTGACAGGTGACACAAACAAGTATTAAATAGTAGCATGTAATTGACAGGTAAGAATAATGGCATGGCAAGTGTTAACATTTCAGGTAAGTACATGGCATGTGATAGAATAGTAGCTGAGCACAATCAAGCGGAGCTGAGCAAGCTGGAGTGTACAGACAGCAAACAGTATTTAATACTGGAGCGTCTAGCAAGTTACCGGGACAACTCGGCTTAAGGTGCGAGTAGGAATTCCGGCAGCATCTCGCCTAGACGAATCTAGTGGTAAAGCGCTGAACGCTGATCATGATAACCAGGCGGAGCTGAGAGACCTGACGGTCCCAATCACTTCCCTTTCGAGATAGTGAGAGACCGGAGGCTGAAGGGCTGAGAGACCTGACGGTCCCCAATCACTTCCCTTTCGAGATAGTGAGAGACCGGAGGCTGAAGGACGGAGAGACCTGACGGTCCCAATCACTTCCCTTTCGAGATAGTGAGAGACCGGAGGCTGAAGGCTGAGGGTCCAAGAACGCTCGGGGTTTAAGCGCACTCTCGGTGGCTACCAGCCATCCCAGGAGTGGCAGAAACCCAGAGTTCAACGACCACGAAGGGTCGGCCACGCATGGTATAAAATACATCACAGGCATGGTATATGTACAAGAATTAAACTACCCTAATACAAGCATTCGTCACAGAGCAATACATGTCCAGTCATTGGCACTCGGCCATACACAAATACAGGGACCCAGCCCAATACAAATACATATAAACATGGATTAAAATACATGTCGACCCGACGAAGCGGGGAAACCCAAATGGAGGCGAGAACACTCGCCTAAATCTCCGGAAATGCTGAAAGTCCGAAACCCATGGAACTCGCGCACGCGCCATAAAATATAATAATATGAAAATATTGAAGAGAGAAGGTGAAGAGGAGAGAGAAAGAGTTAGAGAGAGAAAGAGGAGAAACCTAGAGAGAGAAAGAGACACAGGGAGACGCGGGTTTTGAGGGAGAGACGCGGGGGTCGCAGACGCGGGAGTCGCGGCGCAGGAATAGCAGACGCGGGAATCACAGACGCGGGAGTCGCGTCGCAGGAATAGCAGACGCGGGAATCACAGACGCGGGATTCGCGTTGCGAAGATGCCACAAATGTGGGGTTCGACACTCGCGTCCAAGTCAGGACGCGAGGAGAACGCAGACGCGAGCATGAACTCCGCGTCGCGTTGATACAAGAGCGCGAGGATCCGCGTCAAGGGATTGTCTGGACGCGGGGTGAGATTCTCGTCAGCAATTTACAGGGGAGAAGGGAGATCTAGAGAGAGAAAGGGGGAGAGAGAGATTATAAAGAGAGGAGAGAGAAAGAGATGAGAAAGAAGAGATAGAGAGAAAATCTGGAGAGAGAGAGAGGTAATCTGGAGAGAGAAAGAGAGGAGGGAGAGAGAAGAGAGATAGAGTCTAGAGAGAGAAAACCTAGAGAGAGAAAGAGAGATTTAGAGGAGGAAAATCTAGAGAGAAAGAGAGAGTTAGAGAGAGACTAGAGAGAGAAAGAGATGATGAGAGAGAGAAGAGAGAGAATTCAGGAGAGAGAGAGAGGAATTAGGGCTGCTCACGCAGCCCCCCACGCGAGGAGGGCCCACGGGGCCGTGGGCCCTGGGGACCTGGTCGGCCCTCTGCCGGCCAGGGGCCTAGCCGGCGGCGGTCCTGGCCGCCGGCGGCGCCAACAGGAAGGGGAAGAGAGAGAGAAAGTGAGAGAGAGAGGGAAAAAGAAGAGAGAGGGGGCTGTTGCCCCCCCTCAGCCGCGCACAGGGGGCCAAGGGGCCCCCTGGCCGCTCACGCCGCCGCACGCCGCCGGCGGCGCCGAGACCTGGGGTGGCGCCGGCCACCCCAAAAGGGAAAGGGAAAAAGAAAGAAAAGAAAGAAAAGAAAAAAAGAAGAAAAGGAAAAGAAGAAGAAAGGAAGAAGAAAAAGTAGGGAGGAATAAGAGGGAGTTCGCCGGAGTTGGGGGGCTCGCCGGCGGCGGTTGAGGTGGCCGGATCTTGGGGAAGGAAAAAAAAAGAGGAAGGAAAAAGAAGAGAAAGAAAGGAAAAAGAAAAGAAAAGGAAAGAAAGAAAAAGAAAAAGAAAAGAGAGAGGGGAAGGAGATGGCCGAGTGGTGGGGATCTCCTCGCCGGCGGTGGTGGCCGGAGGCGCCGGCGGTGGTGGCCGATTGGGGGCGTCGGCAAGGAAATGGGGAAGAAGAAGAAGGGAAAAGAGAAGAAGAGAAAGGAGAAGAATGATAAGGAGAAAGAAAAATAAAGAAAAAGAAAAAAAAAGAAAAAAGAAAAGGAGGAAGGGATTGATGGGAAGGGGGTGGTGTCGCCCACGTGGGGGGTGTGGGCTGTTGCTGGAGTCGGTTGGAGGGAAAAAGAAAAGGAAGGAAAGAAGGAAAGAAAGAAAAGATAAAATAATAATATTATAATATGGCCGCGAAATATCGACTGTTCCAGAAAAATTCCCAAAATATACCCAGAGGTAGAAAACGTCATCCTGAGGAATAATATGAAATCAGTTTTCAGAAATAAAATCCCGTTTTCAAATTAAAAATCCGGAAGTCAACCTCCGATACCGATCTACACCGGGTCGGCCGGATTTTGATAAATTCCGTAAAATCTCAGAAAATGTATTAAAAAAAAAAATATGATTTTAAGAAGTAAAGTGAAAGCAGAATTCAGAAATTCAATTCCGATTATAAATTAAAAATCCTGGAATCAACCAGCGATACTGGCCGACACCCAATCCGGTAGAATTTTGATAAATTCATAAAATCCTCAGAAAAGTATTTAGATAGGAAATGTGATTTTAAGAAATAATATAAACAGACACTTCTAGTAATTCCTATCGTTTGTAAATTAAAAATCCGGGAATCGGTCAGCGGCACTGGTCGACACCGGTTTTGAAGATTCTCATTTAATTCAGGAAATTTCTAGAAAATCATAGAAAATCTAAAATATTGGAAAATGATGTTTAAAACTGAAATCGGTCAAATCTAAATACTAGAAAGACCAAATCGAGTAATACCCTCGGATCGGTCCTCGGTTCAGACTAGGGCTGACTCCGAGTCCGTGAATCCGGATCCAAGACAAAACGATCATATAAAGAATTCATAATACAAAACAAATACAGGAAGTAAATCGAAAAATACGATCGAAAAATCTGAATACGCAACTAAGTACGTATTCTGGGAGCGGGGTGTTACAATCCACCCACCTTACAAAATTGCGTCCTCGCAATTTCGATTAGGGGTAAATCGAACACAAAGAGGACAAGGGCGGAATTTATACCAATTAAGATATGACGCACTATAGGTAGGGCTCTCAAGTTGACTGAACAACAATCAGAATATAGACATTCTCTGCACTTCCGGCTGTATAAATCTCCGAACGATGCCAAATAATACTGACTGATAACACAGCTTTGCAATAGAATTCCCGCTGTACTGTATACTTAATGTCGCTCTGAGAATAAGCCAGGATACTGAAGATAAAGGAAACCTCGATAATACTGAGGCATAATAAAGAAGACCGATAATTGAGAATTCCGAATACCAGGCATCGATCACTCTGAAAGATATAGCCGAGAATATAGAATACCCGTAGAGAATCCTGACTACTGACTGACTTCTGAAAGATAACCCGATCAGGATCAATCCAAGAGAATACCGAGCTTCATAGAGTTGGCCGAAGAGATCATGTCATAGCTTCATTCAGAACTAGCCACTACCTCTCTAGTATATCCATATCTTAAGTTGGTATAAAGGCTTCGAAAAACCAAAACAGGGGAAGATAGAGGAAATTAGGAATCAAAGGAAAGATGATCAAGAAAAATAGATAACTCTGTACTTGTAGTTGTTTGTATAACCAGGACTCATGCATTCCAGTTGCAAATTTCTTTACCATTAATTTGCCATCTGGACGTACTGAGGATGTGAGAACCTAGGCTCTGATACCATCCTGTAACGCCCCGATCCGGCGGATACGGAGACGTTACTGCGACGTATATAGCAGGTCAGAAATACCCTCCCGTATATACGCTAAGCATCAGTACAGGCAAGAATCAGAGTACGGAAGCAAGTGGTGCATTATACATTCCAACATATGAGTACAATTACAAAGTTATCACCAGAGGTGATCCAATATTACATGAATATTACATCACTGATATGCGCAATTGCGAGATTTCAAAGAGATGTACAAGTATGAACAGTACCCAGGCACTCACGAGTTTACAAAAGGAAAACTCGAGAGGCACACAGGGGGCTTGGAAGGATGGGGTTCTGAACGGTCTGCTGGGGATCCACGCTTCCGCTGCGCACTCAGGTCAGCAACTGGAATTCTACAAGCTCCAAGCCCCGACATGCTCCAAGCTCCATGAACTGGACATGAGATCAGGGGAGTCAGATAGAACTCCCCAAGCAGAGTGGCGATACGAATGCCAAGTGGCGAGCAAAGATAAGCACACGTGTAACGATAGAACCGAATCATAATCATACATTGAAAACCGTGTTGTGAGCATAAGCATGCAGGAGAGCAAGTAGACATAGAACAAGTGATATCAAACAGGAAGTACTCATGGTATGATAAGATAAGAACAAGAGACTGGTGGAATAGAATACGGGTGGTGAAACCGGGGTGTAGCAAGTATAGTATAATAATCATAAAACCGGAAATCCGAAGTAAAACCCGATACAAACAATCACGACAAAGCATATCACAGGTCCATAGCTGGCATCTTTTATTTATTATTATTATCGTCTTACCATGATGTCTAGATATGTGGACTAGCGTCCCAGCACACATATATCCACATCGAGTAAAGCAAGGTTGTTATTGGAAAACAACGGGGGTATCCAACGAACTATGTTTACAGTGGGTCCCGTACATGCCCGGACCACGACCCAGGACGTTCCATCGCTGGGGTATGGAACCAGCCGCAAGGCTTACAGGAGGGTCTTATAGAATGCCCTTATCAAGATGGTACCAAGAAGGAGGGAGCCAGCACTCCCTCGGTCGCCTGGAGGCCCACAGGTCAGACCGAAAGTTTTAGTGCACAACATGCCTAGTACCACTGTAAACACGAAACACATATTGATAGCCGCAAGTTTTCCCCGACCCAATGTAAGTTGTTCAGTTTTATGGTTTATAGATGATTATCAGATTCCGGGAATGAGCAAGAACCAAGTCAGGAATATCAGGAATACATGATCTCAGGTGTACAGTTGTACTGTAATGTATATCAAGTTTGTAAGCAAGATGTCAGGTCATCATTCCGTTATCGTGGAAATCATAAGAGTCAAGTATATCATGCCGGGTGTCAAGTGATAGCATGACAGGAGGATGATGTATTTGGCAGGTGACCAATCATGTCAAGAGATTGATATTAGTCCGGTAGCATGTCATGTCATAGCAAGGGGCTTGCCAAGCCGGTAGCATGTCAGGTATTAGATGATAACACATCAGTTGACAGGTGACACAAACAAGTATTAAATAGTAGCATGTAATTGACAGGTAAGAAGTAATGGCATGGCAAGTGTTAACATTTCAGGTAAGTACATGGCATGTGATAGAATAGTAGCTGAGCACAATCAAGCGGAGCTGAGCAAGCTGGAGTGTACAGACAGCAAACAGTATTTAACACTGGAGCGTCTGGCAAGGTTACCGGGACAACTCGGCTTAAGGTGCGAGTAGGAATTCCGGCAGCATCTCGCTAGACGAATCTAGTGGTAAAGCGCTGAACGCTGATCATGATAACCAGGCGGAGCTGAGAGACCTGACGGTCCCAATCACTTCCCTTTCGAGATAGTGAGAGACCGGAGGCTGAAGGGCTGAGAGACCTGACGGTCCCAATCACTTCCTTTCGAGATAGTGACAGACCGGAGGCTGAAGAACGGAGAGACCTGACGGTCCCAATCACTTCCTTTCGAGATAGTGAGAGACTGGAGGCTGAAGGCTGAGGGTCCAAGAACGCTCGGGGTTTAAGCGCACTCTCGGTGGCTACCAGCCATCCTAGGAGAGGGCAGAAACCCAGATTTCAACGACCACGAAGGGTCGGCCACGCATGGTATAAAATACATCACAGGCATGGTATATGTATAAGAATTAAACTACCCTAATACAAGCATTCGTCACAGAGCAATACATGTCCAGTCATTGGCACTCGGCCATACACAAATACAGGGACCTAGCCCAATACTAAATACATATAAACATGGAATTAAAATACATGTCGACCCGACGAAGCGGGGAAAACCAAATGGAGGCGGAGAACACTCGCCTAAATCTCCGAAAATGCTGGAAAGTCCGAAACCCATGGAACTCGCGCACGCGCCATAAAATATAATAATATGAAAATATTGGAGAGAGAAGGTGAAGAGGAGAGAGAAAGAGTTAGTAGAGAGAGAAAGAGGGAGAAACCTAGAGAGAGAAAGAGACACAGGGAGACGGGGTTTTGAGGAGAGAGACGGGGGGTCACAGACGCGGGAGTCGCGGCGCGGAAGGAATAGCAGACGAGGGGAATCACAGAGATGCGGGAGTCGCGTCGCAGGAATAGCAGACGCGGGATTCGCGTTGCGAAGATGCCACAAATGTGGGGTTCGACGCTCGCGTCCAAGTCAGGACGCGAGGAGAACGCAGACGCGAGCATGAACTCCGCGTCGTGTTGATACAAGAGCATGGAAGGATCCGCGTCAAGAGATTGTCTGGACGCGGGGTGAGATTCTCGTCAGCAATTTACAGGGGAGAAGGGAGATCTAGAGAGAGAAAGGGGGAGAGAGAGTTATTAAAAAGAGAGGAGAGAGAAAGAGATGAGAAAGAAGGAGAGAGAGAAAATCTGGAGAGAGAGAGGTAATCTGGAGAGAGGAGAAAGAGAGGAGGGGAGAGAGGAAAGAGAGATAGAGTTAGAGAGAGAGAAACAAACCCTAGAGAGAGAAAGAGAGATTTAGAGGAGGAAAATCTAGAGAGAGAAAGAGGGAGTTAGAGAGAGACTAGAAGAGAGAAAGAGATGATGAGAGAGAGAGAGAAGAGAGAGAATTCAGGAGAGAGAGAGGAATTAGGGGCTGCTCACGCAGCCCCCCCACGCGGAGGAGGGCCCACGGGGCCGTGGGCCCTGGGGGACCTGGCCGGCCCTCTGCCGGCCAGGGGCCTAGCGCCGCGCGCGGTCTTGGCCGCTGGCGGCGCCAACAAGGAAGGGGAAAGAGAGAGAGCGAGAAAGTGAGAGAGAGAGGGAGAAAAGAAGGAAGAGGGGGGATGTTTGCCCCCCCTCAGCCACGTACAGGGGGCCAAGGGGGGCCCCTGGCCGCTCACGGCGCCGCCGCCGCCAGTGGCGCCGGAGGCGCCTGGCGAGATGGGTGGCGCCGGGCCACCCCAAAAGGGAAAGGGAAAAAGAAAGAAAAGAAAGAAAGGAAAAAAGAAAGAGAAAAGGAAAGAAGAAAAGAAGGAAGAGAAGAAAGAAAAAGAGAGGGAGGAGAAAAGAGGGGAGTTCACCGGAGTTGGGGGGCTCGGCGGCGGCTGTTAAGGTGCGCGTGGGGTGGTTGAGGTGACCGGATCTTGGGGGGAAAAAAAAAAGGAGGAGGAAAAAGAAGAGAAAGAAAAGGAAAAAGAAAAAGAAAAAGGAAAGAAAAGAAAAAAAAAAGAGATAGGGGAAGGAGATGGCCGGAGTGTTGGTGGGGTACTCCTCGCCGGCGGTGGTGGGCGGTGGGGCGTCGGCCAAGGAAATGGGAGAAGAAAAGAAGGGAAAAGAGAAGAAGAGGAAGGAGAAGAAAGATAAGGGAGAAAGAAAAATAAAGAAAAAGAAAAAAAAAAGAAAAAAAAGAAAAGGAGGGAAGGGATTGATGGGGAAGGGGGGTGGGTGGTCGCCCACGTGGGGGGTGTGGGCTGTTGCTGGAGTCGGTTGGAGGGAAAAAGAAAAGGAAGGAAAGAAAGAAAAGAAAGAAAAGATAAAATAATAATATTATAATATGGCCGCGAAATATCGACTGTTCCAGAAAAATCCCCAAAAATACCCAGAGGTAGAAAACGTCATCCTGAGGAATAATATGAAATTGGTTTTTAGAAATAAAAATCTCGTTTTCAAATTAAAAATCCGGAAGTCAACCGCCGATAACGATCTACACCGGGTCGGCGGATTTTGATAAATTCCGTAAAATCCCAGAAAATGTATTAAAGAATAAAATATGATTTAAGAAGTAAAGTGAAAGGCAGAATTCAGAAATCAATTCCGATTGTAAACTAAAAATCCTGGAATCAACCAGCGATACTGGCCGACACCCAATCCGGTGGAATTTCGATAAATTCATAAAATCCTCAGAAAAAGTATTTAGATAGGAAATGTGATTTTAAGAAATAATGTAAACAGACACTTCTAGTAATTCCTATCGGTTTGTAAATTAAAAATCCGGGAATCGGTCAGCGGCACTGGTCGACACCGGTTTTGAAGATTCTCAATTTAATTCAGGAAATTTCCAAAAAATCATAGAAAATCTAAAATATTAGAAAATGATGTTTAAAACTAAAATCGGTCAAATCTAAATATCAGAAAGACCAAATCGAGTAATACCCTCGGATTGGGTCCTCGGTTCAGACTAGGGCTGACTCCGAGTCCGAGAATCCGGATCCAAGACAAAACGATCATATAAAGAATTCATAATACAAAACAAATACAGGAAGTAAATCGAAAAATACGATCGAAAATCTGAATACGCAACTAAGTACGTATTCTGGGAGCGGGGTGTTACACTTACTTATATAGTTTTTTCAGAGACTGCATAGTTTTCAGTATTCGTACTGATCTTTTATATCAATACTGTTTTTCTGTATCGCTTGACATGCTTTCACTTGATGTATAATATTACCATGCCGTCTCTTGTCACCCGACCTGTTAATTACCCGGGCAACTGATATCTGACTCCTGATTTATAACCGGTATAACATCTTTTGTACTGAATCCAGAGGGATGGCGAGTGGAGGTAAGTGCTACACGGAGCAAAGTGCCACACCACACGTGGTGGGGCCCACCTCTTGGTATCCGTGGGAGCCACCTCTAGGTATCCACATCGCGTCCTCTTTGCACCTGTTACCCGGAATGCATATGGTATAGAGCCAAGTGCCACACAGAGTAAAGTGCCACGCCACGCACGTGGTAAGGCACCCCTCTTGGTATCGTGGGGGCCACCTCTAGGTATCCACTACCGCGTCCGTGGCTTTCCTGCCCTCCTGATCCAACACCTGAACATAACAATAATAATATTAGGAATGTGGGATATTTGGTCTCTCCTTCGTTCGGATACTGGTACTCACATATCAGATCCAAATGAGTTCTATTGAAGTACACATCTTAGTACGGACTACTAGTAATGTGAGACACTGGTAGGGAGATGATTGAAATATCAGACAGTACTGATGTTTCTTATTGGATTTCATGTCCTCTTATTTACTGATTTGTATTGGCATGCTTGTGACTTAAACACATGACCCTGTATTAGATATAACTTAATAGCAAACAATAACAAAGTCCAGAGCGGATGTTATTGAATCACTTCCTCATCCGAATAATGGTGTCCATATATCAGAGTTCAGATTAGGTTCTACCAGAGTGCGAACCCAGTGTGAAATGCCAGTGGTAAAACATTAGAAGGAAATGATTAGAATAACATACGACACTGATTGTTATTATTGTACGATTAAGTTATCATATCCATTACATGTATGTGATCTTTGTGACACAATAATTACGCCTAACATTTCTATTCTGTCACACTGAGGGCAACTCAGGTTGTATGAACTCAGATGATGGTGACATGGGTATATGGTATATAGATGGGTTGAGGGTTTCCTTATTTAGATTATCCCCTCAACATATCAATCTCATGAATCCAAAGTCTGAGCTTATATAACTGGTTTGTTCACATTTACATTTGGATACATTACTTGCTATCTGTAAACCCGATCCTGGTGTACGTATCACCGTATCAGTATGCGATACGACGTACAAAATTGATTTGACCTCGTAGTAGTAGTCCGATTAAGCTGATTTCAGTTTCAAAAATCATTTTCTAAGATTTTAGATTTTTCAGGATTTTCTGGAATTTTTCTGGATTATTTTGGACAAGCTCCGTAGTCGGTGTCGACCGATACCGATAACCGGCTTTACGATTTTTATTTCACTAACAGTATGGTATTTTGAGAATCAGCTTTCACCATGTGTCTTAGAATCACATGAGCTACGTATTGATATTTTTGGGGATTTTTCGGAATTTATCGAAAATCCGGCCAAACCGGTGTCGCCCGGTACGGCGACAGCTTCCAAGATTTTTAAATTGCAAAGCAGACAGTATTTCTGTAAAACCGTCTTCATCTTATGTCTCAGAATAATATTCTCTATTTTTTGTAATTTTTGGGCACCGTTCGGAGCTAGTCGAATTTTGGGCCAATATAATAATACTAAAATCTTATTTTTTTTAATCTTTCTTTTTTCCTTTCTTTTCTTCTCCCTTCTTCTCAAAGCTTCCTCCCCCCACCGCCTTTGTCAATCAACTGCACCCAATAAAAACGCCCACCGCCATTCCCCTCTTTCAATCATCTCTCTCTCCCCTACCTCTCTCTAATTCTCAAAACCCCCTCTCTCTCACACACACACACTCTCTCTCTCTTCAAACACACTCTCTCTCTCTCTCTAACCTCTCTCTCTCTGTGCTCCCCAACAGGAGGGGGGCTGATCGTGCCAGCGGCCAGACGCCGCCGGCGCCGTCGGCTGGCCGCCACGCGCTCAAGCCGAGCGCCACCTCCTCCTCCTCCTCCTCTTCTTCTTCTTCTCTCTCTTCTTTTCTTTTCCTTTTCTTCTCCTGTCAGCTCTCCCCCTCACTCTCTCTCTCTCTCCCCTTCTCTCCTCTCTTTCTCTCTCACTCTCTCTCACACGCTCGGCCGCCGCCGGCCAGCTGCGCCGGCCGGCCGGCCGCGCAGGAGCAGCAGCAGCAAGCTGCTGCTGCTGTTGTGAAGTTTCTTTGTGGGTTTGGGTTAAGCCCAACCCATTAACCCCTAATGGGTTAATGGGAAACCCATTAAATCCAACCCGTTAATCCGTTAACCCTTTACCCATTAATTTAAGTTGTGGGTTTGGGTTATCAAATCCAAACCCGACCAGCGAGCAACCCCAAACCCGCATTCGAAACCCAATAAAGGTAATATTACAGAAAACCCCTGATAATTTATCTTATTCGCAAGTGATATATTTTTATTGCATATTTAACCCATTTTTATTACATTTAGTATTCGGGCGATATCTGGAGCATCCGGACTCCGATTTGGACGATTCTAGATCCGTTGCGATCGTGGGAAAGAGAGTTACCTTCTTATGGTGAGTTTGTGAGTATTTTTTTCATAAATTATCTTTATTCATGTTTAATAAATTGAGTGATTGCTTAGATACAGAAATCGTGATTATGGGTAAATCACTAGAATGTTAATAAATAACTTAACTATAGAAAGGCATAGTTTGTAATGCATGAGACTGATACGCTAGTACACTGGATACCGTCCTGTGCACAGTTACTTCTTGTTCTTACATCACTGTTATATAGACTCACCGGTATACATGCATTGATTGTCCTTGTATTCCTGTTACATGGATTATTGTTACATGAGTAGTCCACCCTGTATTCCCGCTATATGATTATTTCCCGTTATGGATATGGATATTCCCGTTACTGGACATGAGAAACTGTTGATATGCGATATGTGGAATCCCACATCTATTGTTCCCGTTTCCCGTTATATTGTTCCTGTAACACCCTGATTTTTAATATCTTAATTTAATATTTTAATCGGGATTGGTAAAGTTATACAAAATTTATCTGAGGTGATGATTGAATAAATCTTCGCGTGAAATGGGTATCTTAAATTTTCTACGGAATTTAAATGGAATAAATAGGATGAATTTTATATAAATTTATGTGTGTAGAACTTATGTGGATGCAAACATTTCTTGTATAAATACATGTATAGGGGATTTTTGTGTGTAGGTATATATATACATGCCTAATATACATGGATACATAAACAATTTCTTATGTACAAATATTATGATATTATGCTAGACTTAGTGGAGGGAGTTGGTGAGAGAACTTTCTAGATAAAGCTTTAAAGTATTGTATTTATACTTTATATCTCTCTCTTACCCCCTTCTCTTCTCCATGCGATCCCTAGATCGGAAATTGGAACTCCAAATCTTCTCTCTTTAAAACTTGAAATCAAATTCCTCTTTCACCCACAAAATCTCTTTCCCCCCAACTCTTAATCTCTCCCCGACGTGCGCACACAGCCTCGACAATACCGGCAGTGGTGGTGGCGCGTGAGGAAGGTCGCCGGCGGGCCATGCGGCGGTCGGCAGGGGGAGGCGCCGGCTGCAACCAGCAGCTGCTGGTGCTGCTGCACGCAGCAGCAGCGCGCAGCAGCAGCAGCGCTGTTGCTGCCGTTAGCTGTGCTGCTGTGCAGCACAGCTGCTGCTGGTGCTGCTGCAGCAGCAGCCGGCAGCGGCTGCTGCTTCCGGGCGATGCGGGGATGACGGCGAGCGGCTCACGGCAGCGAGCAGCATGGGGACGACGTCGATGAAGGTGAGGGAGATCTTGCCTAGATCCAATTTTTGTTTCAAATTCTTCCTTTGAAGAAATCCATGGACTCAATTACGTTGATTGCCTAAATTTCCCATGAATTCCATTGAATTATGGCTTTGAAATTTCTAATATTCGAACCCTAGAAATCTATTGTAAAGGAATTCGCTGTGATCTAGTCTCTTGATTTTTTGTGTTAATAAGAACTTACATGAATCAGATTATAAACATCTTGATAATTGTTGAGAATTAGAGAGAGAGGTAGTGATTTACTCACACGTAGATTTCTATTGATATCCCCATCATGCATGTCACGGTTAACAAGAGAGTGGATGTAGGATGGGTATTTTATGGTTTAATTATCAGTGTCCCAACAGTGAGATTTTAAATCTTGATGAATTTCAAGTTTGACTAATCAAAACTCGTACACAACTCATATCCTATTGTAAATACTCAGTTTCACTTTCTTTTAGAAACAAATAAGTTGTCTAATGACTTTCTAGTTTGAAAGTGGGTAAAGTTCGACTGAGATTCAAAAAAAAAATAATGCATGTTCCATTTTAGTTAAACAGTGGCATATATGCCTTTTAGTTTTGTTATAATAAATCCTTGTTGCTAATAGTCTTGTTGAGAGAAAATCATGATAATCTTTTATTCTGTGTGAGAGACACTGTGCCTATTTGAGTGACTCATTTCACATAACCTAGAACCAACATCTTGTAAGCAAAAGAAAAGTATTGACATCAGCATTTATAGAAATCTGGATCTGCCTCTTGGTCTTCCTGCAACTATAAGGGCCAAACATGTACAATGTGTTTGCTATTGACAAATTTAATAAAGGAAGAACTTGTAAAAATTGTGAAAAGAATGCAGCTATCCTTGCTATTGTTGTGGTTCGTTCTGTGTCACTCGCAAAGTATCTCCATATGGGAGTATTAGGCTTTGTTTGAGGCACAATCCAACTTATATGTTATGGAGACACAAGGGTAGTTTCAAAGATAGCTAATATTATGCAACCAAGTAGGATAAATGAAGGCCCGGATAAGATTGTGTCATAGACAATGTGTAAAAATTCTTATTCCATGATAACTTTCTTTGTAGAAAATTTTAGGTGGAAGTTGTTCCTTGAGAAAATTGGGACTCATAGTTAAAAGCCATAATAGAAAATTTAGGGATAAGAGTTAAGTCATTACAATTAATCATGTAGATGAGAAAAGTTTTGTTGACCGAACTTCTCATGATTAAGATACATGCAAATTTCTGCAGGTCTTTGGACCTTACCCACAGGATAATTTTATTATGTCCTTAGGTCTTATAGACTGTGAAAAGAAAATTTCGGGGAATGCCTTATTTGTGGAAGCTGTAAAGTATAGTGACATGGGAAGAACTAGAGCACTATAATGTATTCAAATTCGCGAAAAGATGAATTGGTCGAACTTAAATACAATTTGGTGCATTAGTGTCATTTTGCACTTATTGAAGGTATCGTGTAACTTGTTTCTAATCCAACTATATTCCATATATAAAATGATAACAAGCTCAGATTAAGACTTTGGTATTAATCTTATTCTTCTTTAGAGAGAGAATGTTCTATGGTCGGCATCATATTAGAAAGAAATCCTGTATATATATACATCCGTCAAAAATTATGAATCCTGGTACAGTCATTAGAACGCGAGAAGTTAAGAACTTATGCATGCTAAGTCACAAGTTTATTGTTTATTAGGACGCTACAGATTGAAAATCTATGGTTATCGAATTTTTAATACTTGTTTGTGTTATGGTAGTTAGGTGATCCTTTGCTATTACTGGGAGATGACTAAACATATGGATTATATAGAGTTGGGATGTTAGGAACTTTCAGCTAGACTTGTGAACAATATCTTTAATGTAAATTACCTATACTTTTGTGCACGCGTGTGTGCGTGTAATGGTTATTTACGAATTTATTGCGTTCTCAAAATTGTGAAACAAGACACGTATATATATATCTCAAAACTCAATTGGAAGCTACGTAATGCCAGACTAGATTTTTGAATACCAATAGTAATAATTATAACATATTTTCTGGGCTTGTGATCAAGGCATTGTTCTATTCAAACAAAGCGGACTTCATGATATGTATGAACATCAAGACAAATGAATAAAATTGTATACAACTCAATTGGTGAATTCATAAATAACTGAGACTATAAGAACTCTCAGAATCTGTCTTGAAAGAAAAAACGAAGGGGGTATAAGACATATTATTTAAGGCAACGGTAACCAGAATTGGACTGTTTATAGTTGGCAACTATACTAAAACTAGGAACATTGTTGGCAGATCAAGTAACTTCAAACCATATATCGAGTGTATGAAAGGAGAAACATGACTAGCTATAAGACCGAATCATATGATTAAATAATGAATGGCGGGGAGGTTGACAATTGTTTATGTGTGGTTGGATGATTGATATAAGTATTAGGGGTCTGATGGGGATACGTGTGTACACCGAAAATTTGTTATGAATGTGATCATCTGTAATATTTAAGTTATATATATATATTAGATGATTAAGAAGTTCGAGTATTGATAAGGTGAATGAGAACTAGACCCACGTAAATAAGTCGAGTAGATTACTACAATGTTGACCTATACTTGTACTTATACATTTTCATATTGAGAACCACAAACTTCCTTGAAGGGGAAAAAATTATGAGCTGAGCAGTAATCTACAGTAATTGGTTGACTTGTCATATTATGACAAATGGGTTATTACCCATGTGTGCATATATACATATATATGTTGTGTTACGGAGGAAGGGACCCATATGGCACGGGCGGAGTACGAAGACGGTGCTATATACATATATCCGGAGGAAGGGACCCGTATGGCACGGGCGGAGTACGAAGACGGTGCTATATACATATATCCGGAGGAAGGGACCCGTATGGCACGGGCGGAGTACGAAGACGGTGCTATATACATATATCCGGAGGAAGGGACCCGTATGGCACGGGCGGAGTACGAAGACGGTGCTATATACATATATCCGGAGGAAGGGACCCGTATGGCACGGGCGGAGTGCGAAGACGGTGCTATACACATATATTTATAATTTTTTTAAATGATTGAGAATGAATGGTTATGTGTGATATATATGTGTGTGACACTAGGGGTATGTTGAATGTGTTATCGCGTATGATAATGAAAACATCAGAATATAGATTTAGCCAATTGAAATGAAATATTATATTTTGGGTGACAGTGTACAGTCTAATTCATGCACTACTTGTACATATACACATAATGGTATGTTTGTGTGTTATGTAGAATCTGAATGGGTGAAGACGAGGTATGAGTTGGGCCGTATATTATGAGGTAATGATGCGCTTATTCTAATGCATAGTGATGTATGCTTGTCCCTGATGTGGGACTGCCCTGTTATAAGAGATAATACAATATTATATGAAGTGCGAATGTTTACGAGTTTATTCATATAGCACTTGAAGTGTGATACGATACACATAAGCATGTTTGTGTTACATGTAATATTGAAAGTAACTTATTGTGTTTAGAGCATCATTGTGACTGGTACAGGAGGTACATATACCTGAAAAGAATTTAGAAATAAGGTAAGGCACTAAAAGAAAAATATTGGATATATCATAAACTCTGTAGAATATAGTGCAAAGATTTGAATTATAGAATCATTAGCCAAAGGAGTCAGGCCTTTTTGCAGAGCGTAGAGATTGTTTGAGTTGACTATTAATTGTGATATCAATGTTTCTTTTGTTATCCACGCTCGTTTGATATTTGAAGAAAAGTATGTTCCTTTCTTTTTCGACAATTATATCACTCCTAAATTTTTTTCTTCCTCTCCTCACTGAGCTGTTGAGCTCACTCCCTCCCAGTTTCATGTTTTCAGGTTGCGGTGAGAAGGAGGCCGAATTTAGGCTTTGGGCGGTTTGTGAAGAAGTTTCATCAACAGTAAACTTATTACAGATATAGTGATGTGTTATTACTTTGCAAGAGTTGTTGTTCATAACCGTAATGAAAGTTGATATGTACATGTAGCATGTATTATTCCTTGTTAGAGATATTGATGTAAGGATAAGGTAGTTTGTAATGACTACGATTAAGTTGGAGTTATGGAATTCTGGGTTATGTTCTGCATGCCGAGAGGGTATTCTCGGGTATATGTTTCTCTGTCTCCATATATGTAGGCGATGTCAAGCCGAAATTGTTATTTAGAGAATACGGGCCGTTGTGAGCCAAAATATTATCATGACTGCATGGGCGATTGTTGACCTTGACTTATATGTTTGGATTTAAGATAAGTAGGCTGGTGTTGGCCGAAATTATTGTGATGTGAAATGTGTATTTGGGACATATCAATATTTACAAAGGAGATGCTGCCAAAATTTTCAAGAATTTTGGAGATTAATTTGATGATCTGTTGATCAATATAGACATTTGTGTCGATTGAGATTAAAATCTGAGACCGTTACAGTTGGTATCAGAGCACAGGTTATAAAAAGAGGATAAACTTAGAATGAATAGTAGAAGAAGATTGAATTGATAGGGCTGATTTTTTTTATGATTGATATGCATGTTTATGCCTTGTATGTATGTGAAAGCATTGTTTGTCATGGTTGGTTTAAGGGGGGTAGGAGTTCTTACGTGTATGACTAATCCGGAAGCGCGGGATATTTGGTCATTGCCTTATGTTCGGATTATGGTACCCACATGCCATAATTCGGATGTGTTCGACTGAGGGTGTGGGCTCTCAGTACGAGCTGCTAGTGGTATGGGACATGGAGTAAGGAAATGATTAAAATATCAAGCGAGTTAAGATTAAGTCAGATCGTAAGAACATAGTATAGAGTTTGATCGAGAAATAGGAAACTTTGATGAGAAGGATTGAAGAAGATATGATGTTGGAAAGAGAAATCTGATGATATAAGAAGAGATGTCACGGTTTTATGCCTATCAAGTCCTGATTATACCAAGTTTCGAGGACGAAACTTTTGTAAGGAGGGTAGAACTGTAACACCCTGATTTTTAATATCTTAATTTAATATTTTAATCCGGGATTGGTAAAGTTATACAAAATTTATCTGAGGTGATGATTGAATAAATCTTCGCGTGAAATGGGTATCTTAAATTTTCTACAGAAATTTAAATGGAATAAATAGGATGAATTTTATATAAATTTATGTGTGTAGAACTTATGTGGATGCAAACATTTCTTGTATAAATACATGTATAGGGGATTTTTGTGTGTAGGTATATATATACATGCCTAATATACATGGATACATAAACAATTTCTTATGTACAAATATTATGATATTATGCTAGACTTAGTGGAGGGAGTTGGTGAGAGAACTTTCTAGATAAAGCTTTAAAGTATTGTATTTATACTTTATATCTCTCTCTTACCCCCTTCTTTTCTCCATGCGATCCCTAGATCTGAAATTGGAACCCCAAATCTTCTCTCTTTAAAACTTGAAATCAAATTCCTCTTTCACCCACAAAATCTCTTCCCCCCAACTCTTAATCTCTCCCCGACGTGCGCACACAGCCTCGACAACACCGGCAGTGGTGGTGGCGCGTGAGGAAGGTCGCCGGCGGGCCATGCGGCGGTCGGCAGGGGGAGGCGCCGGCTGCAACCAGCAGCTGCTGGTGCTGCTGCACTCAGCAGCAGCAGCTGCTGCTGCTGCCGTTAGCTGTGCTGCTGTGCAGCACAGCTGCTGCTGGTGCTGCTGCAGCAGCAGCCAGCAGCAACTGCTGCTGGTGCTGCCGCAGCAGCAGCCGGCAGCGGCTGCTGCTTCCGGGCGACGCGGGGATGACGGCGAGCGGCTCACGGCAGCGAGCAGCATGGGGACGACGTCGATGAAGGTGAGGGAGATCTTGCCTAGATCCAATTTTTGTTTCAAATTCTTCCTTTGAAGAAATCCATGGACTTAATTACGTTGATTGCCTAAATTTTCCCATGAATTCCATTGAATTATGGCTTTGAAATTTCTAATATTCGAACCCTAGAAATCTATTGTAAAGGAATTCGCTGTGATCTAGTCTCTTGATTTTTTTTGTGTTAATAAGAACTTACATGAATCAGTTTATAAACATCTTGATAATTGTTGAGAATTAGAGAGAGAGGTTAGTGATTTACTCACACGTAGATTTCTATTGATATCCCCATCGTGCATGTCACGGTTAACAAGAGAGTGGATGTAGGATGGGTATTTTATGGTTTAATTATCAGTGTCCCAACAGTGAGATTTTAAATCTTGATGAATTTCAAGTTTGTGTTGGCCCAAAGGCCTTCCACTCTAGTTTTGATGATGATTAACTCATGTAGTTATGTTTACTAATAATCTTGTGTTGTTTAAGTTTCAGATCATTAACCAAGATATTAGTTGGTGATTAGCTTCAACAAGGTGCTTAGAAGCTTTTCATGATGATTCCAGGGTCAAAGCTTCAAGATCATACATTGCCTAGCCCATGGATGGAGTTTTGGAGCAAGTCTACTTGAAGATGAAGATCATCAAGAAGACTTAGGTATCCATAGTTTAGATAGTGTGTTTTAGATCCAATTTGTAAAGCTTAGTATAGTTGATATGCTCAAGTGCACAACACACACGTTTTCATGTTTGGATTTGGTTTTCATGAATAGTTTATCAAAACAAGTTTAATTGATATATGTATAGTTGTTTCACTCTATACATGCATGCTTAACTTTTATCAAACTTGATTTTGAGCTTAACATCTGTTTGATGAAAATACAAGTTTTGTTTTTGATAAAATTTGCCAGACTCGAAAATGAATTGATATGATTAATATATGTCTTGAAATTTTTATCACAAGTTTGTGTTTCCATATAAAATGATAAAATTATTTTTGGTGATTTTTAGAAGTGTTAAAAGATTTTTAGAAAATAATTTTCCCAGTTTTTCGGACACAGTTTCTGTTCCAGGCTTCTATTAGTCGACTAAGTCAACTGACCTAGTTGACTAGGCAGAGGTCGGTCGACCGGGTCGGTCGACCAACGTGCACAAATCTGTGCACGTTTGGAGCCTTTGGGACGGTCGACCCGGACGGTCGACCGGGTCTGAGAGCTCTGCTCTCTGTTTGTTTCGGTCGACCGGGCCGGTCGACCGCAGTTGCCCAACGGTCATATTTCTGACCGTTGGCGGTCGACGGGCTGGTCGACCGCCAGGCCTGTCAGAGCTGCCAACTCAGCTCTAACGGCTAGTTTTGTATTGGGCCTATATAAACCCCATCTCTTTGGGTTTTTGGCTAAGGTTTTTCAAGAAGAAAAATTTCAGTGTTTCTCTAGTGTTTAAACAAGTTTTCAAAATAGTTTTTATGCTAAAAAGATTTCATCTTTATTGTTTTTAGGTTTTTGGAAAATCAAAGAAAACTAGGGTTTGGGATATTGATTTGATATTTAATTTCTATCATATACAAGAGATTTCCCAAGTAGTTTTTCTTTGTTGCTTGTTTCCAAAAACACCTAGTTTCCACACTTGAGCTATCACCTATCCTAATCTATTTAGGATCTTGTTTTTGTGAAAAAGAAAAGAAAAAAAAAGAAAGAGAGATTGAGTTTGTGGTTTTTGGAACCATTTGTTGTAAACACCCTTATTCTTGTTGTATCCCTCTTAGGTAGAGGTGATCGGGTGATTGGTTTGCTCCCTCTAGTGAGAGGTGGAGTTTGGTTGTAGACCCTCTTCGGTAGAGGTGTTGGTTGTTGTGGTTGTTTGGCTAAGGGCCTACTCCTCGTGTGTGAGGAGGTGTTTGGTTTAGAGAGGAGTTCGGTACTCCATTGTTGTACAAATCCTTCTCGGTGAAGGTTCCCTCGGTAGGAGTCCTCGGTGGACGGTATAGTGGATTGAAAATCCTACACGGTGGTGTAGGCGGGGATGTAGAGCAAGGGTGCTCGAACCTCGAAACATATCATTGTGTTTGCGTTTGATCCACTTGTCTCTAAACTCTCTCTCTTTACATTTGTGCAAAGCATCATACATAACATCATATCATATTTGCTTGTGTTGAGCATAATTCATATCATACATATCTATTTGCTTGTGTTGCCATTGCATACTCCATATTGCTATATACTTGATTGCTTGGCTTGATTGTGTGTGCACATTGCTTGGATTGCTTGTATGTGTGTGCCTAACTTATACTCATCCAACAAGAGCTTCACATAGCGACTCAACCCATTTCAAGGGGAATCAAGAGGAGTTAGTCCAGAGCCTCGCAAGGGGAATTCGGGTACACTTGTTGTATTGTATTAGTTTGTGCAACATTTGCATTAGCTTCCGCATTTAGCGCACTTAGTTTTGCATTTAGTTTTAGATTAGCACTAACACCTATTCACCCCCCTCTAGGTGTTCCCTTTTCAATTGGTATCAGAGCTGGGTACTCTGATTTGGTCTAACAACCTAGAGTAAAAGATCCTCATTTTAGGCTAATCTTGTTTGCATTTGCTTGTTTGCACACTCATATAGTTTACCATGGCCTTCATGACCCCTCCTATGTATGACCCTTCCAACATTCATGTTTGGAAGATTAGGATGACCGTTTATTTACAAACCCTAGTGTTGGACGCGAAAAACTGTAAAAGCGGACTGGAGCAACTTTTCCTTGAATCAGATGAAAAATTACAACAGGCTAATCTTCCGGTTATAAGGGAGGGAGAATATTGAATCTTGAATTCCCCCTTTGTTTAGTGCTGGGTTCTTCGTGTGGCGGTGGAGAGTGAATCTTGTTCTCCGTTGACCAGATGATCGTCAGTACTGTCGAGGAATCTTCTCCTTGGCAGGTAGAGGGAGTAACTCAGCCCCGTCCACCAAAACTCTAAAAGAGAAGGTAGGCGAAGAGCAACTTGTACGCGACAAGCTGGCTTGAAGAGTCGAGCTCTCTCTCTGTTGATGATCTCTCCTTTTTTTTTATCGCCCAAATCCGACAATCCGACCCCTCTTCAATAGTGACAGGGCTATTTATAGGGTTTTTAGGGGGTGATCGTGCCCCCTAAAAGTGCTCCACGATGAGGGCCAACTTTCCCGCTACATGGGCGGTGGATGGCGCCATAATCGGGGTGGTTGCAACCAAGGTGCGGGCACCTTGTTGCTGAGACGCGGGCGTTGAGCCAACGCGCCTTGATGCTGAGACGCGGGCGTTGAGCCAACGCGCCTTGATGCTGAGACGCGGGCGTTGAGACTTTCGCGTCTTGATTGTCACATTTAGCCTTGCGCCTGGATCTTGGATCTCTGCGTTTTGGTGGCTTGTCTTGGTGATTTTTAGACAGCCTACAGAACCCCCTCCAAAGTTTTCGATATTCCGCAGTTAACTGGGACGGATTTCGAAATACTTTGGACTCTAGCTGAGTTCGCCTTCATGACTGGACTGTTGATGCTCCGGGTTTAATCTTATCTGGAGTTGGTCTTCGTGAGTGTACTGTTGAACTCTTTGAAGCCCCCAGAATTGATCATGTTGAGTGTCTAGATGTACAGTCTAAACCTCCCCGATTGCTTTTAGTCTGTCACTGGCGCGCTTTAAGCCAGGAGTGGTTGGTCGTCTGCTTGCGTCAGTGTACTGTTGAACTGATTTTGCAGAAGCAGGAGGCCGAACGCAGGTTCTTTTTCAAAAAGCGGAGATGGTACTGCTGTAAAGACGCGATTTCTGTAAAGTGCGTCCTTTGGCAATGGAGACGCGACTGATCTTCATAAGGCGGACGCGATGTTCAGCTGAAGACGCGAACTTCGGAGAGACGCATCTTTTGAATATAGACGCGATTGTCTGGGCGCATTTATGGCGATGCTGACGGGGCATATCCATCGAAGAGACATGGCCGTCGGGTGCGAGTCCGTGCCACGTCATGATTGCTCTGCCAGTTGGCCTGGGGAACCGACGGGATTTCGCCTTTTGGCGCGCGGATTTCCTGGCGCATTAAATGATCCGTGCCATGTGTCAAGCGACGATTCACTGCCGAGACGTGGCGCATGATCTTCTCTGTGCGTTAAAGTGATTTTGTTCCACGCGTCGAATGGAGATTCGCCGCAGAATTCATCGGGCCATACGCCGCGTATCTTCGCGAATCCTTGTGCCTATAAAAGGCCACAGTTGGGAAGATTCCTCTTCTTCTCCGAACGCACTCGCTGATAAGATTAAGAAAGAGAACTTCCTCTTCAGTTCATCTGTTTGAACCTCGGATCGAATTGTCCATGGCTCCCAAGACCAAGCCGATTGCTTCTTCTTCAAAGGCGACCGTCGCCGAGGCCCAGAGGGGCAGCTCCTCCTCTGCGCAGGATGTTGTTCTCCAAGGTCTCCAAGGTAAATGCCTTTTAGGCGGAAGTTTCGCCATTAAAGGAAGTTCAAAGAACCTTTAACACACGAATTTAAATCGTGTTTGATTCCCAGACGCAGTCTTTGGGTTGATAACCATGACGCGGGTTTGGACCCTCGCGCCATTGGGTCCTGCGCTTCAGATTCTTCACTTAGAATATTTTCTAATTGTGAAGGGTTCAGACGCGGACTTAGTTTACAGAACGCGGATTTGATCCTTGCGTTCTGTTTCATCAGCTGTTGATTTTGATGAATCTGGCACCCGAGTCCAAGCACTTTGACATCTGGGGATGTGAAAGGAAGGGAGTTACCCTCCTTAACTTCTGGCGATTATGGTGATGGAAGGGTTAAGGTGGATAACTCCCTTCTTTTCGCACCCAGAAGTGACATCAAGGAGAATGTTGTGGAGACGCCGATCCTGCAGGTCTGGACGCGGATTTGATAATTCCTGCGTCCAGTGCCTCTTCTGCGTGGATGCGCAGGTCTGGACGCGGATTTGATAATTCCTGCGTCCAGTGTCTCTTCTGCGTGGATGTGCAGGTCTGGACGCGGATTCCTGCGTCCAGTGTCTCTTCTGCGTTCGGATTATGAACACTTAGCATTTTTTTCCTGCTTTTGATAGAGTATCTAACTACGTGTCCTTTTCTTTTTGCAGCGCCAAACCCTGCTACTTCACTCGCCAAGAAGCGCCATTTTGGACATGTAGGGGGTGCTGACCGGGATTTGACCTTTGTGTTACAAAGGACTGTTCCTGTGACAGCTGTTAAGTCGCAGGCTCGTGGGGAGAGGCTCTCAAATGTTGACATGAGGACTCTTTGGGTGCTTATGACTGATGCAGCATTTGCAACGGATGCTGGCATCAAACTGGAGAAGCCTGTCTTCTTCTTCGGAGATCGTATCCACGATGGCGGCCATAGCGTATATGACGGGACTTACAAATGGCTCCGTCAAATAAGGGGTGGAAGATTCTTTCTTCCAAACATGGAGAGGATGTTCCCGCTGTCCTACTTCCAGCACATGTCCGTCCCTCAGAAGATGGAATGGGACCTCTCTCGATATGTCCCTGAGATTACTCTCGGTGATTTGGGCTCCCACAAAGTGTACCGTCATGATAGCCATGACAGGTCAGTTATCGGCCTTTTCCCTGGGTCGCGCAAGTCTGATGTTCCGGCTGGGGATTTGATGAAAACACTGTTAATTGGTGTAATATTAACCTAACAGTGTTTTTAGGTGGACCTGTTATTCTATTGAAGAGAATAACAAGTGAGATTAGACTCGTGGAGAGTCTAGGAAGGTTTGTTACCGTTAGAGGTGTGATATTAACTTAACGGGTTGAAAGTGGTCTTGTCAGAAGTGTAATGTTAACTTGACAAGGATATGAGTCAGAGGTGTGATATTAACTTAACTCAGAAGTGTCACTGTCATAGGTGTAATGTTTAACTTGACAGTGAGGTAATGCTAGAGGTGTAATGTTGAACTTAGCATTGGTCATCTCGACTTGGACAAGGAAGTCGAGGAAAGGTCATGGCCATAGGTGTATTGTTGAACTTAGCGATGACTTAGATGCTAGAGGTGTAGTGTTAACTTGGCATCATTCATTTCAGCTTCGATGTGGAAGACTGAAGAAAAGTGACTGTCATAGGTGTAATATTAAACCTGGCAGAAACTTGATTACTGTTTAGAGGTGTGGTGTTGAACTTTAACAGCAATTTGTCAGAGGTGTGATGTTAACTTGACAAAGATTGACTCAAGATAAGAGCAATTTTGAGGACCTGTCATTCTATTGGTGAGAATTGACAAGTGAAAATTTGAAGTGCCAGAGGTGTAGTGTTAACTTGGCAAATTTGAAAATTTGGTACTCCGTGTAGAGTTGACAAGCAAAATTTGTACTCGACAAGGAATATTAAAAAGTTTCCATTACCATAGGTGTAGTGTTAACTTAGTAATGGTTGTATTTTGTAGACCTACCATTCTGTGGATGAGAATTGGTAGGGGATTTTGGAGGAAAGAGTGGAGCCAAGTCCACTTAGGATTTTTAGCAAACCCTCAGCTACCAACGGATTTGAGGTGCCTTTACCAACTACCGTTTGAGTTGGGCTAGCCATGCTATTCCTCTCAGCATGATGAGTTATCGAAGACTTATGTTGGACTTAAAAGCCAACATTTTCTTCTATCCTTAGCCGTCGGAGGCGTCGGATCAAATGGGAACGTGTCCCTTAGGATTTTTAGCAAATCCTCAGCTGCCAACGGGTTTGATATGCCTTTACCAACTACCGTTTGAGTTGGGCTAGCCATGCTATTCCCCTCAGCATGATGAGTTATCGAAGACTTATGTTGGACTTAAAAGCCAACATTTTCTTCTATCCTTAGCCGTCGGAGGCGTCGGATGTTTTGATCAGAGGTGTACTTTTAACTTGATCGGTGGAAGGATACCATCTAGGGATAGTACTTCTTCAGGAACCTGCCGTTAATAGGCATCATGAGTGTATCGCCATTCGAGATTATGAGGCGATATGATCCATTTGAGTAGACTGACTCTACTACAAATGGTCCTTCCCATTTGGGTTGGAATTTTCCTTTTGTCTTGTGCGTCATCACCATGAGTCTTCTGACGGCTAAGACAAGATCGCCTTTCTTAAAAGTTCGTACTTTAACTTTCTTGTTGAAGGCTCTGGTGATTCGAGCTTGGTAGAGCTCGATTTGTTGTTGGGCTTGCAGACGCTTGTCGTCTAAGGCCTCCAGTTCCTGGAGTCGCTGTCGATGCTTCTCCTCTGTCGTCATCTCCGCTGCCAAGGCGACGCGTAGAGATGGAATTTGGATTTCCAGGGGAAGCACGGCCTCACATCCGTATACCAAGGAAAACGGCGTGGCTTTAGTCGGGGTTCGTACTGTTGTGCGATAGGCCCATAAGCATTCGCCTAGCTTGTCGTCCCAGTCGCGTTGACTCTTCGAGACGAACTTTTTGAGAAGCTTGCCAATGGTCTTGTTGAAAGCTTCTGCGAGGCCATTGGCGGCAGGATAGTATGCCGTTGAGGACACACTCTGGATTCTGAACTTAGCGCAGAATCTCTGGAAAGCCTGGCTGATGAACTGGGGTCCATTGTCATGGACAATTCGCCGAGGTACGCCGAAACGGTAAATAACGTGATGTTTCACGAACTTGATCACGTTCGACGATTTCACCTCCTTCAAAGGAATGGCTTCGGCCCATTTGGAGAAGTAATCGGTTATTGCTAGAATGAACCGATGTCCCTTTGATGATGGTGGGCTGATAGGACCAACCACATCCATCCCCCACATCTCAAATGGCTATGTAGAGGTCGTAGAGTGGAGGTACCCTGGTGCTTGCTGGATGAAATCGCCGTGCACTTGGCAGGCGTGACATCTCTTGGCATAAGTGACGGCATCGACAATCATCTTGGGCCAGTAGTAACCCAATCTTTGGAGTCGATGTGCCAGTTTTGGGCCAGGTTGATGGGATCCACACATGCCGTCGTGGGCTTCTTTCAATACCTCTTGAGCCTCCTTCGGTGAGAGGCACCGGAGTAAGATCCCGTCATACGATCGACGATACAATGTTTGTGTAATCGCATTATAATAGAATTTGGGGGCTTTCCTTCGAATGGCAGCCGCCTCTTTGGCGTCCTCAGGCAGGATGCCGTACAAGACATAGTCGATGTAGGGGAATCGCCAGTCTTTAAGTTCTGGACCGGTTGACGCTTCAAGTGCTTCTTCGCAGTGACGACGTCCCGTTGACTCCTGATAATCCTCGAGAGCATTTCTCGGGCAATACAGGTCGTGACTGTAGACGAATATCTTCTCCATTGCTCCAGCTGGAAGAGCTAAGGAGGCTGCAAGAGATGCGAGTGCATCGGCGTGCGCATTTTGCCTGCGCGGTACATGGTCGATGTAGAAGTTAGCAAACCCCTCGGCCATGCGGATAGTTGCGTTGTAATAGGGTACTAAGTCTTCATGTCTGACTTCGTACTCCCCGCGAATTTGACTGACGATGAGTTTAGAGTCACCGTATGCCTCGAGATTTTTAACGCCAATCTCATCGGCGAGCTGCATCCCGAGCAATAGAGCATTGTACTCCGCCACATTGTTGGAACAAGGCTCCGTTAGCGAGACAGCTCGGGGGATCACATAATTTTGTGGGGAGACAAGTACTACTCCTACCCCGCCACTACGTGTCCCTTGGGGCTTGTCCTTGATGCACCGTCGAAGAAAAGTTGCCACACTTGACTTTCGAACGATGTCTGAGTCAGGTAGACTTCGGCCACTTCGTCTGGGAGATCCTCGTAGACTTTGGCTGCCCTCGGATCTGGGTGTTCAGCTAGGAAGTCTGCCATCGCTTGTCCCTTAATGGCTTTCTGCGGCAGAAAGTGCATATCATACTGGGATAGCAACATGGCCCACTTTGCCAGCCGGCCATTTAGTGAAGAAGGCTTTGTCATAAGTAACCTCAGGGGGTTGACTTTTGATATGACATTGATAGTCTGGCCTACCAGATAGTGTCGCATTTTCTGGATAGCGAACACCAGTGCCAAACATTCCTTCTCGATCGGGTTATACCGATGTTCGGCTCCGATCATTGTTCTACTTAGATAGTAGATTGCTTGCTCACGTCCCTGATCATCATTCTGAGCTAGCAGAGCTCCAAAGAATGATCCATCGCTCGGACGTACACCAGAAACGGCTTTCCGGATACTGGAGCTGCAAGGACTGGTGGTTGGGTGAGGTATTGCTTGATTTCCTCGAACGCTTGTTGGCAAGCGTCATCCCAAATGAATGAGACACCCTTCTTCATCAGCTTAGCGAAGGGTTGGCATCTTCCGGAAAGGTTTGAGATGAACCTGCGGATGTACGCCAATCGACCCTGTAAACCCCTGAGTTCCTTGAGGTTTCTCGGGGGTTGCATCTCCTGGATAGCGCGGATTTTTTCGGGTCCAAATGGATTCCTGTGGAAGTCACAACAAATCCTAGGAATTTGCCACTGCTACCCCCAGGAAGGACTTGGTGGGATTCATCTTCAATTGATGAGCCCGCATGATGTCGAAGACCACCTTCAGATTAGCTATGTGATCTCCTTTAATACGACTTTTCACCGCAATATCATCAACATAACATTCCACCGTTTTGCGTATTTGCTGATGGAAAATGGCATTCATGGCCCTTTGATAGGTCGCCCCTGCATTCTTCAGTCCGAAGAGCATGACGGTGTAGCAATACACTCCTAGGGGTGTCCTGAACGAGTCCCCGTCATTGGTTGGTTGGGCTCTGCGGCCAAGACTATTGTTTCCTCTTCTGAATCAGTCAGTGAGGGAACATCATCCTCTGCTTCTCGAGAGGAAGCACATACCACATGGCAGGACGAAGCTTTTGCCTTGCCTTTGGACTTCCTGTTGGTTACAGTAGTCCACTGCTGGCTGTCCGCTAGGTCAGGGTGGACCCACATAATTCCCCTTGAGGCGTAGGGACGGGTACCAAGCCCTTCTCCTGCTGCTGGTGAGGGTCTGTGTTGACCACTCTTAATTCTCCCTTTGGAATAGGAGTTACCCCCGCAGGTGTTGGAGGTTGTCTCCCGAACTGGAGAACCGACGTCACATTAGCCGTGACCTTCTTCTGCTCTGGTCGGAGCTTTAGCACTTTCGCGTCAATCAGAGCCTGAAGGATGTCCTTGAAGACGTAGCAGCTTTTGGTAGGATGTCCCAACATCCTGTGGTACATGCAGTAGTTGGGATTGTCGGTCTTGCCGACTTCTTCCGGGCGCCTAATTTCAGGGAGCTTCAGTCGGTTGCTCTTGTTGAGTAGCTTGAAGAGCGAATCGACATGTTCCTCCTTGAAGGAATACTGCTTGTTGGCGTGGGGTTGGCTTGAAGAGCCACTTGCCCTGGCTGGTTGAGGTTTGGTGGGAGATTTGGTCTCCGTCGCCAAATTATCCTTCCGCTTCGTCTGGAGGGAGGTGTCTGGCGCTCGCCTAGTTGACCTTTCCGGCCTAGGCTTGCCTTCTTCTGCCCTGACGCGGGCAACAATCTCCTCAGCCTGTTCACCTTGTTGGACTAATTGTTTCCAGGTGCGGCTTTCAACAACTCCTATTTGAGTAAGGAGTGAGGTTTGGAGGTTGTGGCGGCACGTTTCCACCAGGGTGGCCTGGGTCATACCGCTTGGACACCGGAGTGCCACGTTCCGAAATCTTTCCACGAAAGATTTGACGGACTCTCCCTTTCGCTGTCTCGTAGCTAACAGGGTGGGCATTGTGACCTCGGAGTCATCTTCGAAGAAGCGTGTTAAGAACAGCTTCTCCAAGTCGCCCCAGTTCTTGATAGAACCTTCCGGGAGTTTCATGAACCACTCAAAGGCCAACCCTTTCAGGGTGCCGATGAATAGTCGCGCCAGGACGGCGTCATTGTCTACTACATTCCGGTTTGAGATTTGAAGTAGTAGATGTGCTGGTTGGGTGACCCCTTCCCGTCGAATGCTTGGAGGGTTGGAGCCTTGAACTTAGGAGGGTATGGAACTAAGTCCCACTCAGCCGGATAGGGCCGGACCACTCCTACTTCTTGGAGGTCTTTGCGACTGGCAAGGGCATTGAGGCGTTCCTCCAATTGACTCATCCTTTTAGCATGAGTTTTCCCTGGGTCTTGGTCGCCTTTTACTTGCGATGAGGGTTTGGACGAACTGGAGGTAGATTGCTGCCTCTCTTCAGAAGGTTCGGAAGATGAGCTTCCTCCCTTTCTCCCTTTGCCCTTTGACCTCCTAGGAGGAGATTTCCTCCTGTCTTCCAGCAGTTGTGCAATCGCCTGCTTGAGGGAGTCAATCGACGCTTGCTGAGAAATAATCATGTCCATTTGTGCTTTCTGGACCTGCTCTATATGTCTTGCCGTCTCCTCAGGAGTGCCTGTCATGTAGACAGAGGTCTCCTTCTCGATGGAAGAGTTCGAAGCCCTTGATTCCGCTACGGCGGAATGAGAATCATTCACTCTAACGCCGTGGGCTAAAGCATTATAGTCAATTGGGGGAATGGCCCCCGTCCGGGTACGAGTGTGTCGATACACTCCTTCCGGTTCAGAGTCAGACTCGGAGTCATCTGAGCCGACTGCAATTTGTTTTCCCTTGCTCCTGCTTGTCATATTTGCAGTGAGCTCGGGGTACTCAACGTCAGAGAAGGTTCTCCTTCCGTGGGAGCGTCTTCTTTTAGCTGACGGAGGAATCAGGGTCAGCTGTCTGACCAAAGACTGCTGGTGTACGCCAGATTCGCAACGGCACTCTGAGAGCATGGAGATGCGCCGTTGGCAGCAGCATAATGAAGTGACCTGATTGGCACTTCTTTTCTTCGTCAAGTAATCCCTCAAATCCATAGGAGGGGAATTGAAAAGATTAGCCTCGCAACGTCGAAGACGGGAGGCATCCATGTGCTGTGCAGTCTGGACGCAGACTTCAGAGACGTGGTTTCTGCGTCTCGGCTGTGGAATGCGCGTCCGGCGTCTCTGTTGAGATGAGACGCGGGTCTCGCGTTGCTGTTTGGTGCGTCCGGGTAGAGGCGCGCGAGAGAGAGTGGGCTGCAGGGCGCCTCGTCTCGGCGCGTGCTTCTTGCGTTTGACGAGAAGCTTCATTCTGGCGTTTGGTAAGTTGGTCCTCAGAGGACTCAACTTGAGGAGTTGCGCGCTTGGGCCGCCAAACGCGGATCTCACGTACTGGACGTGACGCGGGCAAGGCGCGAGACTGTACGTCGCGTCCAGCTTCAGTTGGACAACCAACGGTTCCAACTTGCAGCTGACGCGCACGTCTCCTCTGTCGACGCTCAGCGTTTCGATTGCGTCGAGGAGGTGGAGAGAAACCAACAATATCCTGATGCTGGGTACCAGGGAGTTTAACCACGCGGGTCTCCTGAGAGACGTTGACACGGGTTTTCTGTGCGCCGGAGTTGGTCGCAACAGCAACTGTGCTTGGGATCGCGCGGGCCTTCTGAGAGGCGTTGACGCGTGAACTTTGCTGGGCACGGTGGGCAGCAGCAGCGGCGTCCAAGAGAGCTTCAGGTCGGGCTTCGGGGCCATTCCTTGCCGAGACCCTGCGACAGACGCGGGTCTTTGGGCTCTTGGAGCCAGAAGAGAGAAACTCTTCATACTTCGCCTGGTCGAACTCCACAACAAGTGTCTCGACCATTTTCCCCCTACGGAGGAGATCATCCTGCGCCACGGCTTGTTCGTCAGTGACAAACATGCTCCCCAGCGGAGTCGCCATCTCTTGTTGGACGCGGAAAACTGTAAAAGCGGACTGGAGCAACTTTTCCTTGAATCAGATGAAAAATTACAACAGGCTAATCTTCCAGTTACAAGGGAGGGAGAATATTGAATCTTGAATTCCCCCTTTATTTAGTGCTGGGTTCTTCGTGTGGCGGTGGAGAGTGAATCTTGTTCTCCGTTGACCAGATGATCGTCAGTACCGTCGAGGAATCTTCTCCTTGGCAGGTAGAGGGAGTAACTCAGCCCCGTCCACCAAAACTCTAAAAGAGAAGGTAGGCGAAGAGCAACTTGTACGCGGCAAGCTGGCTTGAAGAGTCGAGCTCTCTCTCTGTTGATGATCTCTCCTTTTTTTTTATCGCCCAAATCCGACAATCCGACCCCTCTTCAATAGTGACAGGGCTATTTATAGGGTTTTTAGGGGGTGATCGTACCCCCTAAAAGTGCTCCACGATGAGGGCCAACTTCCCCGCTACATGGGCGGTGGATGGCGCCATAATCGGGGTGGTTGCAACCAAGGTGCGGGCACCTTGTTGCTGAGACGCGGGCGTTGAGCCAACGTCCCTTGATGCTGAGACGCGGGCGTTGAGCCAACGCGCCTTGATGCTGAGACGCGGGCGTTGAGACTTTCGCGTCTTGATTGTCACATTTAGCCTTGCGCCTGGATCTTGGATCTCTGCGTTTTGGTGGCTTGTCTTGGTGATTTTTAGACAGCCTACACCTAGGTCATAAAGTTTATCTTGCTATTACCAAGGAATCCTTCCTTAGTGATCGCAATCATATAAGGGCTAATGCACAAGCCCTAGAGGCCATTAGAAGCACTTTATCTAAAGAATATCTTATGAGTGTTTCTAACCTTGATTCCGCTTTTGCAGTGTGGAACAAGTTGACAACAACCATCACCACCTCCGAGCTTCAAGTGCAAATCCAAGAAGAGGAATCTAGTGGAGAATCCGATTCACAATGCTTCATGGTCCAAGGGAATGACTCCCTTGAGGTACATTCGGAACCCCACTTAGATAGTGATGATTGCTCTAGTTCTTCATGTGATAATTATGATGCCCATGTTTTGAATGAAGAACTTTCTATTGTTTGTGAAAAGTTAATAGAAAAATATAAGATTTTGAAAAAGGAAAGTCTAGAAATTGAAAAAGAAAATAAGAGTTTGCATTCTAGACTTGATTGTGTTTTGCAAGAGAAGGTTGAGGTCTATAATGAAAGGGATTCATTGAGATCTCAATTGGAACTTGCACTAAAAGAAAATGAATTTTTAAAAACTAAAAATGATTGCCATGTTATTTTGAAGAAAAATGAAAACTTGTCTTCAAAAATTGATTTGTTTTAAAAGAGAACGTGGATTTGAAAAATAAAATTATTTTCATTTCAAATGATTTAGATGTGTGTTTAAAGAAAAATGTTGTTTTACAAAATAAGATTAATGCTCATGTTTGCCATGCTAGGGTAGTATCACACACTCCACCTATTGCATGCCACACTACTTCTTCTAAGATTAATGATGATATTTGTATGTTAAAGAAGAGAGTAGATTGTTTGGGCTCCACTATGAGCCAATGTGCCATGAACCATACACGCTTGGAAACCTTGGTTCGAAAGAAACAAGTTCCATCTTTTATGCATGCACACCCTCCACGGCATACACATGCTCCTCACGGACACACTTCTCACATGTATGCTCATGTGTACACTTGTACACATTGTGGCCGAAAAGGCCATCTTGCTAAATTTTGTTATGATAGATTAAATGTTTCAAATTTAGCAAAGAAATTTGTTTGGGTTAGGGAAGGGACTAACCCCCATGGACCCAATAAGATGTGGGTACCAAAGACCACCCCTCCTATTGTTTTTGATGTAGGTGTGGGCTCTCACATGACGTGAGAGTAATGACACCTTGGAGTGGATGCGTTCCGGACTAAAGGAAATCAATTGGATACATCACTTTCAAGGGAAGATTTGGTGGAGAGGACCACCACGTTTTGGAGACAAGGAGAGTTGCTTCTTCGGTTTTGGTAACAATCCTTTACTCCCAACTTATTGTTTACATGCTTTCCATTTCATTGTTTATAGCATGTTATTTTGATGTCTATGGATTAGTATGCAAATACCATGATTATTAAATCCTTGACATACATGTATAGTATTTGAGACACACATGCTTGCATGAACCCATTCTTAGTGTTCTCACGTTTGTTTAAGCTATAATGTACATGATGATCTAATACATGTGAATTTACATAGTAATCATGTCTTAGTTTTATCATGATGATTTTTGTCTTGTTTTTGATGCTTCATGTTAAGATTACTTGTTTAGATGTTAGTTTTCATTAAGACTAGTTATATACTTGTTCATAGAATGGGCCACAAATAAATCTATATATGTTTGAGTTGAATGCTTATTTGAACCCATTAGATGTGCTAGTATAGTCTAGTTTTGATGATTCATACATTTTAAACTTGTATTCTCATTTTGGATTTATTTTATGAGTTTTTCACTTCATGTATATGCTTGTATTGCCAAACTTTAAGATATACATGTATACCCCTTGAGTCATTTGCCTTTCATGCAAATCTATATGTGGACTCAATTGTGTTTAGGGATATGTATGTATACTTATTGTGTTGACAATTCATACATATACCTTGAAATGAAATGTGTTTTGATGAAGATTTAGATTTTCTTGATTTTGTGTTTAATTGTTTAACTTCATGTATATGTCTATCTTGTCCAAACTATTAGATATACATGTTTATCCTTTTGAGCCACGTGCCTTCATGCATATATAAATAGTGGACTCGTTGTGTTTTGGATATGTATGTATATTTTAATTTGTATTAGACATACATATGCCATGAAGATTAAATAAGTTTTGATGATTTTCGTGTTTTCAATGTTCTAGGAATTAATTGAGCTTAATTGCCCATATATTTCATGATTATGATATTTACACTTTATTTGTACACTCACATTTATAGCTTGCTCATGTTTTGTTTTCATGAGTCAAAAATTGTGCTTATTGGATTAGAGTGTTGATTTTCATGTGGATTTCTTATTTCATGAAAAACTATTTTGTTGTATTTCTTACTTGAAGGATTTCGTACTAGTTTAAAAGTTTTTCATATAAATAGTTCATATTCTTCACTATGGTAGAGATTTTCAAACATACTACATTTTCAAATCTATTTTTGAAAACCCCTACCTTCTATGGGCGGTTGGAAGGGAGATCATGGTCTTGTATGCATTAAAATGAAAATCATCTAAAACTTGAACCTTGATTGGGAGGTATTGTAATATGATGTATACACTTGAACTTATTACTATGTCAATTGGTATCATTGAACTCTTTCAATTGGTATCATTTTGATCCTTTTGTATACTCATATATTTATTGTGTATGTATATTTTCAATTGGTATCATCTATTGGTAATTAATACTCATTCTATTTCATACACATTTTATTTGTACTTAAGATATAAATTTTTCACAAAATCTTGTTTATGCTAGTGCTTGAGCTTCAATTTTGTTTCAATTGATCGCTTTTAAATTGGTATCAAGCCCATGCATCATTTTAGTTGGTATTTTATAAAGGGGGAGAAAATTTAATTTGTCTTTCAATTGGTGATTTTTCAATTGGTATTTGTTTCCCACTCCCTTACTTTATGATTGAAAATTTCATATTGGTATCATATGTTTAATATGAAAATTATTTACAATTGGTATCAAAATTTTGTTTAGACATTCAAAATTTATTATGTTTAATTTCAATTGATATCAAGATGTTTCATGTGTTTTTACTTAAATTGGTATCTAAAATTTTTTTTTAAAAAAATACAAAAGTTTTGATTTGTATTGACTATATGCATATTGATTCATGATGAGTGTATCTTGTATTGAAGAGCTTAACATCTCTTCGTTATGTGGTACACGTGTGTAGGGGAAGCTTCACATCTCCTCTTATTCATTACATAATGTGTGTTATGTGAATTAGAGCTTAACATCCCTCTCTCATGTAATGCATATGTGTAGGGAAGCTAACTTAGCGTCTTCCTCTTCATGAATGTATATAGCATATAACATCTATTGATCTTTGTTTATTTTCAATTGATATCAAGATGCTTCATTGACATATTTATCTATTGATATCATGTTGTTTATAGTCACCCCTTCTTGATCTTTTTGTTTGACAAAAAGGGGGAGAAAAATTTGTTTGTTTTGATTTTACTTTGAACCCTTTGTTGATGATTGACAAAAAGGGGGAGAAGTATTTGAGTTTATATGCATGTTTTCATTGCTTAAGGGGGAGAAGTATTTGTCTTCCTTGTTATTTATGCATATATGTTTTTGTATTGCAAATAGGAGAAAAAGATTTTGATTTATGCTTGTTACATGTTTTATCTCCATACTTGCATACATATTCATGTGCTTCATTTCCATATCTTATTATTTATGTCTATGCATGAGTTAAGGGGGAGCTTCTTGAAGCTTAACTTTAATCCATGCATATATAACTCCATGAGTTTTGTCATCATCAAAAAGGGGGAGATTGTTGGCCCAAAGGCCTTCCACTCTAGTTTTGATGATGATTAACTCATGTAGTTATGTTTACTAATAATCTTGTGTGTTGTTTAAGTTTCAGATCATTAACCAAGATATTAGTTGGTGATTAGCTTCAACAAGGTGCATAGAAGCTTTTCATGATGATTCCAGGGCCAAAACTTCAAGATCATACATTGCCTAGCCCATGGATGGAGTTTTGGAGCAAGTCTACTTGAAGATGAAGATCATCAAGAAGACTTAGGTATCCATAGTTTAGATAGTGTGTTTTAGATCCAATTTGTAAAGCTTAGTATAGTTGATATGCTCAAGTGCACAACACACACGTTTTCATGTTTTGGATTTGGTTTTCATGAATAGTTTATCAAAACAAGTTTAATTGATATATGTATAGTTGTTTCACTCTATACATGCATGCTTAACTTTTATCAAACTTGATTTTGAGCTTAACATCTGTTTGATGAAAATACAAGTTTTGTTTTTGATAAAATTTGCAAGACTCGAAAATGAATTGATATGATTAATATATGTCTTGAAATTTTTTATCACAAGTTTGTGTTTCCATATAAAATGATAAAATTATTTTTGGTGATTTTTAGAAGTGTTAAAAGATTTTAGAAAATAATTTTCCCAGTTTTTCGGACACAGTTTCTATTCCAGGCTTCTATTAGTCGACTAAGTCAACTGACCTAGTCGACTAGGCAGAGGTAGGTCGACCGGGTCGGTTGACCGACGTGCACAAATCTGTGCACGTTTGGAGCCTTTGGGACGGTCGACCCGGACGGTCGACCGGGTCTGAGAGCTCTGCTCTCTGTTTGTTTCGGTCGACCGGGCCAGTCGACCGCAGTTGCCCAACGGTCATATTTCTGACCGTTGGCGGTCGACCGGGCCGGTCGACCGCCAGGCCTGTCAGAGCTGCCAACTCAGCTCTAACGGCTAGTTTTGTATTGGGCCTATATAAACCCCATCTCTTTGGGTTTTTGGCTAAGGTTTTCAAGAAGAAAAATTTCAGTGTTTCTCTAGTGTTTAAACAAGTTTTCAAAATAGTTTTTGTGCTAAAAAGATTTCATCTTTATTGTTTTTGGGTTTTTGGAAAATCAAAGAAAACTAGCGTTTTGGGATATTGATTTGATATTTAATTTCTATCATATACAAGAGATTTCCCAAGTAGTTTTTCTTTGTTGCTTGTTTCCAAAAACACCTAGTTTCCACACTTGAGCTATCACCTATCCTAATCTATTTAGGATCTTGTTTTTGTGGAAAAGAAAAGAAAAAAAAAGAAGAGAGATTGAGTTTGTGGTTTTTGGAACCACTTGTTGTAAACACCCTTATTCTTGTTGTATCCCTCTTAGGTAGAGGTGATCGGGTGATTGGTTTGCTCCCTCTAGTGAGAGGTGGAGTTTGGTTGTAGACCCTCTTCGGTAGAGGTGTTGGTTGTTGTGGTTGTTTGGCTAAGGGCCTACTCCTCGTGTGTGAGGAGGTGTTTGGTTTAGAGAGGAGTTCGGTACTCCATTGTTGTACAAATCCTTCTCGGTGAAGGTTCCCTCGGTGGGAGTCCTCGGTGGACGGTATAGTGGATTGGAAATCCAACACGGTGGTGTAGGCGGGGATGTAGAGAAAGGGTGCTCGAACCTCGAAACATATCATTGTTTGTTTGTGTTTGATCCACTTGTCTCTAAACTCTCTCTCTCTTACATTTGTGCAAAGCATCATACATAACATCATATCATATTTGCTTGTGTTGAGCATAATTCATATCATACATATCTATTTGCTTGTGTTGCCATTGCATACTCCATATTGCTATATACTTGATTGCTTGGCTTGATTGTGTGTGCACATTGCTTGGATTGCTTGTGTGTGTGTGCCTAACTTATACTCATCCAACAAGAGCTTCACATAGCGACTCAACCCATTTCAAGGGGAATCAAGAGGAGTTAGTCCAGAGCCTCGCAAGGGAAATTCGGCTACACTTGTTGTATTGTATTAGTTTGTGCAACATTTGCATTAGCTTCCGCATTTAGCGCACTTAGTTTTGCATTTAGTTTTAGATTAGCACTAACACCTATTCACCCCTCCTCTAGGTGTTCCCTTTTCAGTTTGACTAATCAAAACTCGTACACAACTCATATCCTATTGTAAATACTCAGTTTCACTTTCTTTTAGAAACAAATAAGTTGTCTAATGACTTTCTAGTTTGAAAGTGGGTAAAGTTCGACTGAGATTCAAAAAAAATAAATGCATATTCCATTTTAGTTAAACAGTGGCATATATGCCTTTTAGTTTTGTTATAATAAATCCTTGTTGCTAATAGTCTTGTTGAGAGAAAATCATGATAATCTTTTATTCTGTGTGAGAGACACTGTGCCTATTTGAGTGACTCATTTCACATAACCTAGAACCAACATCTTGTAAGCAAAAGAAAAGTATTGACATCAGCATTTATAGAAATCTGGATCTGCCTCTTGGTCTTCCTGCAACTATAAGGGCCAAACATGTACTATGTGTTTGCTATTGACAAATTTAATAAAGGAAGAACTTGTAAAAATTGTGAAAAGAATGCAGCTATCCTTGCTATTGTTGTGGTTCGTTCGTGTCACTCGCAAAGTATCTCCATATGGGAGTATTAGGCTTTGTTTGAGGCACAATCCAACTTATATGTTATGGAGACACAAGGGTAGTTTCAAAGATAGCTAATATTATGCAACCAAGTAGGATTAAATGAAGGCCCGGATAAGATTGTGTCATAGACAATGTGTAAAAATTCTTATTCCATGATAACTTTCTTTGTAGAAAATTTTAGGTGGAAGTTGTTCCTTGAGAAATTTGGGGCTCATAGTTAAAAGCCATAATAGAAAATTTAGGGATAAGAGTTAAGTCATTACAATTAATCATGTAGATGAGAAAAGTTTTGTTGACCGAAACTTCTCATGATTAAGATACATGCAAATTTCTGCAGGTCGTTGGACCTTACCCACAGGATAATTTTTATTATGTCCTTAGGTCTTATAGACTGTGAAAAGAAAATTTCGGGGAATGCCTTATTTGTGGAAGCTGTAAAGTATAATGACATGGGAAGAACTAGAGCACTATAATGTATTCAAGTTCGCGAAAAGATGAATTGGTCGAACTTAAATACAATTTGGTGCATTAGTGTCATTTTGCACTTATTGAAGGTATCGTGTAACTTGTTTCTAATCCAACTATATTCCATATATAAAATGATAACAAGCTCAGATCAAGACTCTTGTATTAATCTTATTCTTCTTTAGAGAGAGAATGTTCTATGGTCGGCACCATATTAGAAAGAAATCCTGTATACATATACATCCATCAAAACTTATGAATCCTGGTACAGTCATTAGAACGCGAGAAGTTAAGAACTTATGCATACTTAAGTCACAAGTTTGTTGTTTATTAGGACGCTACAGATTGAAAATCTATGGTTATCGAATTTTTAATACTTGTTTGTGTTATGGTAGTTAGGTGATCCTTTGCTATTACTGGGAGATGACTAAACATATGGATTATATAGAGTTGGGATGTCAGAAACTTTCAGCTAGACATGTGAACCATATCTTTAATGTAAATTACCTATACTTTTGTGCGCGCGTGTGTGCGTGTAATGGTTATTTACGAATTTTATTGCGTTCTCAAAATTGTGAAACAAGACACGTATATATATATCTCAAAACTCAATTGGAAGCTACGTAATGCCAGACTAGATTTTTGAATACCAATAGTAATAATTATAACATATTCTCTGGGCTTGTGATCAAGGCATTGTTCTATTCAAACAAAGCGGACTTCATGATATGTATGAACATCAAGACAAATGAATAAAATTGTATACAACTCAATTGGCGAATTCATAAATAACTGAGACTATAAGAACTTTCAGACTCTGTCTTGAAAGAAAAACGAAGGGGGGTATAAGACATATTATTTAAGGCAACGGTAACCAGAATTGGACTGTTTATAGTTGGCAACTATACTAAAATTAGGAACATTGTTGACAGATCAAGTAACTTCATTAACCATATATCGCGTGTATGAAAGGAGAAACATGACTAGTTATAAGACCGAATCATATGATTAAATAATGAATGGCGGGGAGGTTGACAATTGTTTTTGTGTGGTTGGATGATTGATATATGTAACACCCTGTTCCCTGAATACGTACTTAGTTGCGTATTCTGATTTTTCGATCGTATTTTTTTATTTACTTCCTGTATTTGTTTTGTATTTGAATTATTTATATGATCGTTTTGTCTTGGATCCGGATTCGTGGACTCAGAGTCTGCTCTTCTCTGAACCAGAGACCCGATCCTAGTGTCTTACTCAATTTGGTCTTTCCGGTATTCAGATTTGACCGATTTTAGTTTCAAACATCATTTTCTAATATTTTAGATTTTCTATGATTTTCTGGATTTTTCCTGAATTAAATGGAAAATCTTCAAAACCGGTGTCGACCAGCATCGCTGGCCGATTCCTGAATTTTTAATTTATAAATGGAGTCAAATTTTGAGAAATCGCTTTCCTATATTTGCTTAGAATAATATTTACTATCTTAATTCATTTTTTGGGAATTTTCAGAATTTATCAGATTTCTGCCAGATTTGGTGTCGACTGATATTGGCGGTCGATTCTAGGATTTTTAATTTAAAAACTATAAAGAATTTCTTGAAATGGATTTCACCATGATTCTTAGAATAATATTCTTGATTTTTGAGAATTTTTGCGGGTCGTTCCGAGATACTTGATTTTCGAACGATTTCGGTATTTTTCCGAAAGTTTTCCGCATCCGCAACCGAATCCCGGGAATCCGCTACTCTAATTATTTTCACTTTTTCTTTCAAGAAAATATCTTCCTCTTTTCATTTTCTTTTCCTTTTTCCTTTTTCTTTCCTTCCACCAAATTCTCCAAACTTCTCCATTCTTCCATTATCTTCTACATCTTTCCTCCAAAAATATCTCCTCCACCCAAAATATCTTCTCCAAAATATCCAACTCCTCTCCCATCACCATGGCCGGCCAAAGAGCCACCTCACCTCTCCATTTTTACAAAAAACCCCTCCCTAAAATATTTTTACATCTCCTTCACAATTCCAAATCCTATATAAACCTTTCCTTCTCTTTTCCACTTCATTTTCTCTTCACTAACACCTTAACCACCACCAACTCCTCCTTCATCTCCACCACAACAACAACTACTACAACTTCTCCAACTTTCTACCTTCATCTTCTTCCTCCTCCATCTCCATTTAAAGCACCACAACTTCAACAACTCCACCAAAGCCTTCACCTTCTCCTTTACCTTTTCCAAAACTACCACCACAACAAAACCCTCCACAAAACCACCACCCCATCACCACATCAAGAGCCGGCCACCTCCTTTGGATTGGGGCCGAGCTCTTCTTCATCGGCCATATCTCCGATGATTATTCCGGTAATCGTTTACGATTATTCCGGTAATCATTTCGGTAACAACTTCAAACGACAACGCCAACGTCACCACCACCATCTTCACTTCCACCATCAATTTCACAATCACCCCACCACCATAACCTAGGCCGGCCACCCTCCTTGGATTGGGGCCGAGCTCTTCTTCGTCGGCAACATCTCCGGTGATTATTCCGGTAATCGTTCACGATTATTCCGGAAATCATTCCGGCGACAATTTCACCACCTTCCACAAATTCCATCACCACCACTAAGAAGCTTCCCTCTTCACCACCATTTTTACTTTCACCACCATAACACCACCTTCATCACCCTCAACCTCAACATCACCATCATCTTCACCTTCTTCAAATTTTCTTTCATTTTCCTCCAAACAACTTCAACTCCACCAAATAACACCACCACCAAAGCAAGCACCTTTCCTTTCTCTCTCCCTTCTCCTCGCTGTATATTGCTGACGCGGATCTCACCCCCGCGTCCAGGCAACGCCTTAACACGGATCTTCGCGTTCTTGGCATCTGTTTAAACGCGGCCTTCGCATTCTTGTACCGACGCAACGCGGAGTCCATGCCCGCGTCTGTGTCCCTTTCATGTCTGCACGACGCGGAGCTAATGCCCGCGTTTGTGTTCTTCTCATGCTAACGCGACGCGGAACCCATGACCGCGTCCGCGTTCTTCTCGTGTCCTGACTTGAACGCGGGTCTCGAACCCCGCGTTTGTGGCACCTTTGCGACGCGATTCCCGCGTCTGTGACTCCCGCGTCTGCGACTCCCGCGTCTCACTCTCAAAACCCGCGTCTCCCTGTGCACTCTCTCCTTCCATATACTTCTCTCTCTAGTTTTCCTCTCTTTTTCTCTCTCTAACTCTTTCTCTCTCCTCTTCACTTATTATATTTATGGCGCGTACGCGAGTTCCATGGATTTCAGAGTTTTCAGCTATTCCAGAGATTTAGGCGAGTGTCCTCGCTCTCGCCTCCATTTGGGTTTCCCCGCTTTGTCGGGTCGACATGTATTTTATTCCATGTTTAAATGTATTTTGTATTGGGCTGGGTCCCTGTATTTGTGTATGGCCGAGTGCCAATGACTGGACATGTATTGCTCTGTGACGAATGCTTGTAATAGGATAGAACACCATCTCCGGGCCATTCAGCCTCCGGTCTCTCACTATCTCGAAAGGGAAGTGATTGGGACCGTCAGGTCTCTCAGCTCTTCAGCCTCCGGTCTCTCACTATCTCGAAAGAGACGTGATTGGGACCGTCAGGTTTCTCTGGACCCTTCAGCCTTCGGTCTCTCACTATCTCGAAAGAGACGTGATTGGGACCGTCAGGTTTCTCTGGACCCTTCAGCCTCCGGTCTCTCACTATCTCGAGAGAGACGTGATTGGGACCGTCAGGTTTCTCAGCTCCGCCTGGTTATCATGACCAGCGTTCAACGCTTTACCACTAGATTCGCCTAGGCGAGATGCTGCCGGATTTTCTACTCACACCTTAAGCCGAGTTGTCCCGGTAACCTTGTCAGACGCTCCAGTGTTAAATACTGTTTGCTGTTTGTACCCCAGCTTGCTCAGCTCCGCTTGGTTGTGCTCAGCTACTACTATATCACATGCCATGTATTTACCTGATATGTTAACATTTGCCATGCTATTACTTCATACCTGTCATTTACATGCTACTATTTAATACCTGTTTGGATCACCTTGCAACTGATGTGTTATCACTTGACATCAGACCTACTACTTGGCAAAGCCCCTTGTTATGACATGACTTGCCACCGGACTAATATCAATCTCTTGACTTGATTGGTCACCTGCCAAATATCATCCTCCTGTCATGCTATCACTTGACACCCGGCATGATATACTTGACCTGTGATTATCTCATTTACGGGAATACTACACTTGTTATCCTACAATACATGCAGTGACTTGAATCTTGTACTTGTTATCCTGTATTATATATACAGTGACCTGAATCTATAGTACTCGTGTGCTCCTGAATTCCTGATCATGTCTTGTACCTGCTATTCCCGTAAATTTGATAACTACCTAATAAACCATAAAACTGGACAACTTACATTGGGTCGGGGGAAACTTGCGGCTATCAATACATGTTCGTGTTTACAGTGGTATTAGGCATGTTGTGCAACTAAAACTTCCGGTCTGACCTGTGGGCCTCCAGGGGACCGAGGGGAGAGCTGGCTCCCTCCTTCCTGGTACCATCTTGATAAGGGCATCCATAAGACCCTCCTGAATCGCCTTGCGGTAGGTTCCGTCACCAAGCAACGGAACATCCTGAGCCGTGGTCCCGGGTATGCACGGGACCCACTGTAAACATTGTTCGTTGATACCCCCGTTGGTTTCCAATAACAATCTTGCTTTACTCAGATGTGGATATATGTGTGCTGGGACGCTAGTTCACATATCTAGACATCAGGGTAAGACGAGTAATAATAATAATAATAAAAGATGCCAGCCATGGATCCGTTGTATGCTTTGCCGAGTTTGCTTCCATCGGGTTTTACATCGGATTTCTGGTTTTATGATTATTATCATATTCGCCTCTCATACCCTGCTTTATTCCTTGTGTTCCATTCCATCAGTCTCATGTTCCTATCTTACCATACCGTGAGTACTTCCTGCTTGATATCACTTGTTATATATCTACCTGCCTATACATGCTTATGCTCACGACACGGTTTTCAATGCATGATTATGATTCGGTTTTATCGATACACTTGTACTTATCTCAGCACGCCATCTGGCTTTTGTATCACCACTCGCCTGGGGAGTTCTATCTGACTCCCCTGGATTCTCATGTGCAGGTCATGGAGCTTGGAGCGTGTGGATTCCCCCAGTTGTTGATCATAGTGGCGCAGCGGTAGCGTGGATCTCCAGCAGACCATCTGAAGCTCTATCCTTCCAGGCCCCCTGTGTGCCTCTCGAGTTTTCCTTTTGTAAACTCGTGAGTGCCTTTTGTACTGTTCATACTTATACATCCTTTGTATTCTCGCATTTGCGCCATGTTGGTGATGTAATATTAGTGTAATATTTGTCACCTCTGGTGATAACTTTATAATTGTACTCATGTGTTGGAATGTATAATGCACCATTTGCTTCCGTACTCTGATTCTTACCTGTACTGATGCTTAGCGTATATACGTGAGGGTATTTCTGACCTGCGTATATACGTTGCAGTAACGTCCTCGTACCCGCCGGATCGGGGCGTTACAATATAAGTATTGGGGGTCTGATGTTGGGATACGTGTGTACACCGAAAATTTGTTATGAATGTGATCATCTGTAATATTTAAGTTATATATATATATATATTAGATGATTAAGAAGTTCGAGTATTGATAAGGTGAATGAGAACTCGACCCACGTAAATAAGTCGAGTAGATTACTACAATGTTGACCTATACTTGTACTTATACATTTTCATATTGAGAACCACAAACTTTCCTTGAAGGGGAAAAAAAATTTATGAGCTGAGCAGTAATCTACAGTAATTGGTTGACTTGTCATATTGTGACAAATGGGTTATTACCCATGTGTTCATATATACATATATATGTTGTGTTACGGAGGAAGGGACCCGTATGGCACGGGCGGAGTACGAAGACGGTGCTATATACATATATCCGGAGGAAGGGACCCGTATGGCACGGGCGGAGTACGAAGACGGTGCTATATACATATATCCGGAGGAAGGGACCCGTATGGCACGGGCGGAGTACGAAGACGGTGCTATATACATATATCCGGAGGAAGGGACCCGTATGGCACGGGCGGAGTGCGAAGACGGTGCTATACACATATATTTATATTTTTTTAAATGATTGAGAATGAATGGTTATGTGTGATATATATGTGTGTGTGACACTAGGGGTATGTTGAATGTGTTATCGCGTATGATAATGAAAACATCAGAATATAGATTTAGCCAATTGAAATGAAATATTATATTTTGGGTGACAGTGTACAGTCTAATTCATGCACTACTTGTACATATACACATAATGGTATGTTTGTGTGTTATGTAGAATCTGAATGGGTGAAGACGAGGTATGAGTTGGGCCGTATATTATGAGGTAATGATGCGCTTATTCTAATGCATAGTGATGTATGCTTGTCCCTGATGTGGGACTGCCCTGTTATAAGAGATAATACAATATTATATGAAGTGCGTATGTTTACGAATTTATTCATATAGCACTTGAAGTGTGATACGATACACATAAGCATGTTTGTGTTACATGTAATATTGAAAGTAACTTAGTGTGTTTAGAGCATCATTGTGACTGGTACAGGAGGTACATATACCTGAAAAGAATTTAGAAATAAGCTAAGGCACTAAAAGAAAAATATTGGATATATCATAAACTCTGTAGAATATAGTGCAAAGATTTGAATTATAGAATCATTAGCCAAAGGAGTTAGGCCTTTTTGCAGAGCGTAGAGATTGTTTGAGTTGACTATTGATTGTGATATCAATATTTATTTTGTTATCCACGCTCGTTTGATATTTGAAGAAAAGTATGTTCCTTTCTTTTTCGACAATTATATCACTCCTAAATTTTTTTCTTCCTCTCCTCACTGAGCTGTTGAGCTCACTCCCTCCCAGTTTCATGTTTTCAGGTTGCGGTGAGATGGAGGCCGAATTTAGGCTTTGGGCGGTTTGTGAAGAAGTTTCATTAACAGTAAACTTATTACAGATATAGTGATGTGTTATTACTTTGCAAGAGTTATTGTTCATAACCGTAATGAAAGTTGATATGTACATGTAGCATGTATTATTCCTTGTTAGAGATATTGATGTAAGGATAAGGTAGTTTGTAATGACTACGATTAAGTTGGAGTTATGGAAATTCTGGGTTATGTTCTGCATGCCGAGAGGGGTATTCTCGGGTATATGTTTCTCTGTCTCCATATATGTAAGCGATGTCAAGTCGAAATTGTTATTTAGAGAATACGGGCCGTTGTGAGCCAAAATATTATCATGACTGCATGGGCGATTGTTGACCTTGACTTATATGTTTGGATTTAAGATAAGTAGGCTGGTGTTGACCGAAATTATTGTGATGTGAAATGTGTATTTGGGACATTTCAATATTTACAAAGGAGATGCTGCCAAAATTTTCAAGAATTTTGGAGATTAATTTGATGATCTGTGATCAATATAGACATTTGTGTCGATTGAGATTATAAAATCTGGGACCGTTACAGTTCTTGTTTCCCGTTATCTTGTTCTATGCTATCAACAGAGCTCAGGTCCTATTATCATGTTACATGTATCATGCACTGTATTTGTTCTTGTTACATTGTATACTTGACATATCAGATCATAAAGCTAACTTGGGTATGGAGGAGACTTGACGGTTGATTAGATCTTATCGGGTGATGTACTGGATCCATATTGTTCTCCCACTGCAGGGGACGGTAGTGCTACCTGCCAATTGCTCCATAAGCTCCCGTTACTTGATTCATGCTCCCCTCTTAGCGGAGGGCCCTGGTCTCAGCAGCCAGGGGTTTGTTTAAGGCCGTGATCCCGGGTATGCACGGGATACACCTACCCGATAAGAACTCCTCGACCATGGGTTTCCAATTAATATAATAAAACAGTATACACAATAGTGACGTCGGGAACACTTGTTATTTGGTTACTCTCTCGCTTGGATAATGGTACCCGTAGGCCATGTCCGGATGGGTTCGACTAGAGTACGGGCTCCAGTATGAACTGCCAGTGGTATGGGACACTGGAAGAGAGTGATTAAAATACCAGGTGGTACTAATTGCTACTATTGTATAAAGAACAGGACTTGCCTGATACATTTGTACTATTGTATAGTTGTACTTGTTACTGATTCCTGATCATTTATCCGCTATCATGTTACCTGTATGATTGTTATTTTACCTGGTACATGTTACGCTTTCTGTGGTGACATACTACTCATGCACATGTATACGTTGCATTGCATATATTCTGTTTTGGATTGCATATATGCTGCCTAGACACAACACCGTAGTATGGTTATGTTATGTCCATCACATCATCAGTATACAACTGTAGTTAGTACTGTAGACATGACCCGATGATAACATGCTAGGTAGTGCTGGTATTAAAATATGACATGACTATATTTTTCTACTGCTTATTAGATACTTAGTATATTATATGGTATCACTAGTACAACATCATGTATTATATATATATATATATATATATATATATATATATATATATATATATATATATATATATATATATATATATATATATGTATCGTGCTTGTATTACTATTGTATATATTACTACCTACTACTTCATTTTACCACTCACTAGGTCGCTTTCTGACGACCCTGGGTTTGCGTGCCCAGGTTGGAGATCCGAGTTATCATCTTGTCCGATAGTCTATTGTGCACATAGGAGACTCCTCATCGAGACCCTTCATAGGTATCTTTATGATTTATTGCTGTTATCTTATTTATCCATGTTTTCCTATCTGTTATTATCACTAACCTCTTTCTGCAGGTATTCTTGTACTTATTTCCTGCTGGAACCCTTGTGTATATGGAAGCTATGTCCTGTACTGAGGCTTAACGTACGCGTGAGGGTGTTTTCACCTCGCGTATGTACGTCGCCATAACGTCCCTGTACCTGCGGGATTGGGGGCGTTACACTATCTCATTGTATACTCATGTATGCCTGTGTTCACGACACGGTTTTCAATACATGTTCTTTTGGTTCAAATTTATTGATACACGTGTGCTGTTCCTGCACGCCACTTGGCATTCACCACACCACTCGTTGGGGAGTTTATAACTCTTCCGGATCTGTATGTCCAGATCCCAGAGTTTGGAACTAGTGGATTCTCCTGGTTGCTGATCAGAGATGCGTAACTGAAGCTTGGATCATAGGCAGACCGTCAGAGACCCTATCCTTTCAGGTCCCCTACTCGGTTCTCGAGTTTTCCTTTGCGACTCGTGAGGCCTTTCGTATTGTTCATATTTGTATATCTCTTTGTATTCTTACATTTGCGCCTATCAGTGATGTAATATTCTTGTTATATTGTGTCATATCCTGTGATAACTTTTTAATTGTACTTATATGTTGGAATGTATAATGCACCACATATTTTCGTACGCTGATTCTTACATGTACTGATGTTTAGCGTATGTATGTGAGGGTATTTTTGACCTACGTTTATATGTCACAGTAATGCCTCAGATCCGCAGGATCGGGGCGTTACACTAACAAACAATGGAATTGAGATTGAAAGCTTACCACAGAAGAAATACAACAACACATTGAGTAGTAAATCGTATCGCTCACTTAATTCGCTCTTATGAGGCCACTGTCTCACATCTGGTTCAATGCGAGACACATTCCATCGATCATGTTAAACTATAAATATTTCAACTCTAATCTCAATTTCAGAGTTTTAATACATTAAAAGAGATTTTAATAAATCTAAATCACGTCCGTGAATAGGATTCAATCTCATTAACTCTCTATCGGTGGTTATTCAAACTTTAATACTAGTTCAAAAGACAACCACTCGACACACGGCAACAATGGAGAGATGCGGCTGGCAACTATTCAATTTTTGGTTTTTTTTTTGTTGATAAACCAACCGCAACACCGTGCTCAGAAACGGCCACGGTGGCTGAAAGTAATTAATCATTGCTCTAGCCGGAAAGATATCCATTTGATATGTTTGTCGGAAGCTTCGAACTCAGGACCACGCGGCCGGAAGTGTTGCTCAGTCACCGGTGTGGCCACTGGACTGTTCAATTGTTTATAGCCTAAGAAACGAGGTCTCCTTTTCATGGCTCTCGTATCTACTGAACTCATCAATGCTTACACGCGCGCACCGTGTCGATCACACATGTGACTTGATAATTAGGGCCATGTCGGCATGCAATTTTGGGATGAAAATTTTTGAGTCCCCCATGGATTCAATGAATTGGCTTGTAATTAAGTGTGAATTGTGTGATCTCCTTTAAACGAAGACATCTTGTTTCATTGACTAAAATTTATATCCGACTTGATCCATGGACATTAAATTGTCCAATGAAAGAAGCAACCAGAGGTGCTTTATGGAGATTGGAGATTGAAAAGAAAGATGAAAAGATGTGAAAATGTTAACTAAGCTTGACTTGAGAGATGCACATTGGACTAAAGTTGAGCTAGTTAATTATTCATGTGGACCATTCTTATTCATCGCCGGAGCTTTACAATGGAAAAGAACACTGTAATAAACACTTTTAATTCTTTTTATACCTGTTGGACTCACTGAAATTTACTTGGTGTTAATCTGTGTCTCTTTGGCCTCAGAAGTATCTTGTACCTACAATTTTGGTCATAAACAATTTTCAATTAAAACTAAGATTGTTTAATTTTCAATTAATTTAAGAATTAAACTGAGAATTAAACTAAGATCACAATGTGTGATCGAATCTTAAAATAATAGTGAAAAAATAAAATTTAGGTGCGCCTAGAAATTTCCTCTTGTGACCACTAATATCTCGTTTTCTATTATTATTATTATTATTATTATTATAACAACGCTGATTTGTTAGAAGAAAAATACTGAAAACCAACTTGCTAAGATGGGAAGGAACTATGGAATGGGCCTAGTGCAGGTCGAGTCAGGTTGCCTAACGTCACTGATAATGAAAACTATTTAGGGATAATAATAGGTCAGGGTTGGACCGGGTTCTGGGCTTGCCCCAGCCCTGGTCCGAAAATTTTCAGGGCTTTTATTTAGGCCCCAACCCCACTGCCCCGCCCTCGGGATTTATGTAGCAAATCCCAACCTGGCCCGCGGGCCTTCGGGTTTTTCGGGTCGGCGCTAAAGATTTTTTTTCTTCATATTTCTTTTCACTTGCAGCACGTGAAAGGCTAAAATCTCTCTCGTGCACATACACATGATTGTCACGGCGCGAGAGACGCACGCATCTCGCGTGTGATTTTGCTCGCAAGAGGCGCATGTAAGTTAAAATCACCTCGAGGGGGGTGAATATGTGATGTTCTAAATCCGAAAATTAAAATTTAACAAACAATTCTATACAAGTATAACAATAATAACTTGTAATCGAAACAACATCAAGAAGTGAAGCCGAATTTCCAATGAAGGGTTTTAGAACTTCTCCTCAAAATTTATCTAAATAAGAGTTGAGGTGCTTGATTGTTTTCTTGGTTTAAAAAAGTACAAGTACATAAAATAATATCAAATATATAATAAAAAGCAAGTACAAGGATGCAAGATATAAATAAGAGTGAGTAGGGTTAAGTTGGGATAGAAAGAAGAGCAATCACAAATACGGGAGATTAGTTTTGAGGTTCGAGCAATTTGCTCTATGTCACCGTCTTCACCGCAATGAAGGATTTCCACTATGTACGATCCTGCAAGATCACTCAATGTTACAAGTTTTCTTGAAAAGTCTCAGACTTATAAGTCCCTCACTCATTCTCAAAAGAACCAAATATACGAACCCGCAAGCTCGCTTCGAGACCGCAACCTCCAACCACTTAAAATACAATGAAGAACAATTAGTGATCAAGACTCTTAACCACAAACACAAACTCTTACTACAAGAATTCTTATAGTATAGATATAGAAGTGATTGGCTCAAATTTGTGTGAGAAAACTAGGGATTTCAAATTTGATGGCTCAAGAAAAACTTTTAAAAACTTTATCTCGAAACTTTTAAACTCTTGATAGAAAACTCTCTACAATGACTCCTATTTATAGAGAATAGGATGAAACTATTTGAGACTAATCACAGTCATTAAAACACTAATTAAACCCATAAAAAGTAAGAAGTTATGGGCAAGCTTCGATAAGAAATACAAAACCGAGGATGTCGGTACTAAGAAGTTCGTCGTGGGACGATTTTTGAAGTACAAGATGGTGGACAAAAAAATTGTGATCAGTCAGGTGCAAGAATTCTAACTTATCTTGCATGAGATAGAGGCTGAAGGTATGATTCTACCTGAAACATTTCAGGTTGCAGCTATAGTGGAGAAACTCTCACCTGCATGAACAGATTTTAAGAACTACCTAAAGCATAAGCGCAAGGAGCTGAAGTTGGAAGATTTCAGTGTGAGGCTTCGGATTGAGGAGGACAACCGAAAGTCCGATAAAAGGAGCAACAAGAGCTCCTATGAAGTCAAGGCCAATGTAATCGAAGACTCAAAAGGAAAAGCGTCTACTTGTAAAGACTTGAAGCAGAAGAAAACTGCCCCGGTGTACAAAGGTAAGGACCAAGAAGACAAGAACAAGCGCTTCAAAGGAACTTACTATATCTGTAATAAAGAGGAACACAAGGCAAATGAATGCCGTAGTCATCCCAAAAAGAATAAGAAGGACCATCCATAGGCAAGCCTTACTGACTATGCATCGCCAAGCCTATCAGCTGTGGTGCCAGAAGTGAATCTGACAACCAACAATAAGGATTGGCGGGTAGACACTGGGGTTACTCGGCACATCTGCTCTGTGAAAATATTATTCTCTAAATATCAAAAACTAAAGCATGTGAGCAACTCTTCATGGGCAACTTAGCAATCTCCAAGGTTGAGGAAAAGGGAAAGGTTATTCTGAAATAAGCATCTGAGAATGAGCTCACTCTGAAAGATGTACTACATGTTTCAGATATCTGCAAGAACCTAATATCCGGTGCAATTCTTAGTAAGAAAGGCTTTAGAATGGTATTTGAATTTGATAAATTTGTACTTACTAAGAATGACATGTATGTGGGTAAGGATTATCTTGTTGATGGTCTTTTCAAGGCCAATATTGCTGTAATGGATAAAAAATCTGTGTATCTGTACCCAAAGCTCATAAATAAAAAAAAAATCTTCTGTTTATTTGCTTGAGTCTTTTATATTATGGCATGCTAGATTAGGGCATGTAAATCACAAGTCTATGCAAACTTGTATAATTTAGGATATATTTCTAAATTTAACTTAGAAGAAATTTGCAAATGTGAGATTTGTGTTGAGGCCAAATTCGCGAAAAATTCATTTCACTCAATTGATCGAAATACAGAACCTATAGAGTTAATTTATAGCGACTTGTGTGACTTAAAATCTGCGCCAATAAGAGGCAAAAAAAAGTATTTCATTACTTTTATTGATGACTATACAAGATACTGCTATGTGTATTTTTTAAATAGTAAAGATGAGGCGATGAATATGTTTATAACATATAAAACTGAGGTTGAGAATCAACTCAATAAAAATATAAAGATTCTAAAATCTGATCGAGGTGGAGAATATAAATCAAATGAATTTAGTGAGTTATGTGTTAATTTTGGTATAATCCACAAAATCACAGCACCATACACTCCTCAGCAGAATGGAATTGCTGAAAGAAAGAATAGAACTTTAAAAAAGATAAATTCCATGCTCGTAAGTTCTGGTGCACCTCAGAACTTATGGGGGGAAGCTCTGTTAACTGCAAATTATATTCTAAATAGAGTACCACGCAAGAAACTTGGTCTTATATCATTTAAGTTATGACACGGAAGAGCACTTTCCTACATTATCTCAAAATATGGGGGTGTCTTTGCAAAGGTACTGGCCCCACTACCTAAAAAGACCAAGTTGGGAACGACAACTATGGACCGCGTTTTTATAGGATATGCCTTGAATAACAGTACCTATAGATTTCTGGTATAAAAATTAGAAGTACCTGATATTCATGTAAATGATCATCGAATCCAGGATGGCGTTTTCTTTGAAGACATCTTTCCGTATAAACAGGAAGAAGACAAGACTTCAGGGAAAAGAACACATGAAAAAGCATTTAGCCATGAAGGACCCAATGGCCCTACAGTTAATGCCGAAGTTGAACCAAGAAGGAGTCACAGATCGAAAATCTCAAAATCTTTTGGTCCAGATCTCGTAGCATATGCGCTTGAAAGCGAGTCTCAAACATTTAAAGAGGCTATGTCTACTCCAGAAGGACAAATGTAAAAAGAAACTGTAAACAACAAAATAGAATCCATCCTAAGTAATCACACTTGGGAATTGACAAACTTGCCTCCTGACAGTAAACCAATCAGGAGTAAGTGAATTATCAAAAGAAAATTAAAACTCAATGGATCTATCGGTAAATCGAGGCTAAATTAGTAGCCAAAAGTTATTGACAAAAAGGACTTGACTACTTCGATACTTATCACCAGTAACAAGAATAACATCCATTAGGATGTTAATTGCGATTGCAGCATTGCACAACTTAGATATTCATCAAATAGATGTCAATACTGTATTTCTAAACAGCGACTTAAGTGAAGAAATAAACATGGAGCAACCTCAAGAATTTATAGTCAAGGGCCAAGAACAAAAAATGAGTAAATTGGTAAAATTCTTATACAGTTTAAAATAGGATCTAAAACAATGACATGAAAATTTGATAGTGTCATGATCAAAGATGGATTCACTATTAATGAATGCGACAAGTGTGTTTACATTAAGACAGTTAAAAATGCATGTATCATTATTTGTCTTTATGTATACGATATATTGATATTTGAGACTAATATTGAGGTTATTAAGTCTACAAAACAAATGCTATCCAACAATTTTGATATGAAGAATTTGGGTGTTGCTGATGTAATTTTAGAAATTAAAATTACAAGAATAGCAGATGGAATCAGTCTATCTCAATCTCATTACGTAGATAAGATGATAGAAAGACTTAAGGAACATATGATAAAAGAAAATATGAATCCCTGTCTTTCACACATCCACCTTCGTAAGCAAGAACTGCAAGAGACAATTGGAGTATTCTGAGATTATTAAAAGTTTAATGTATTTAATGAATTGTACTAGACCCGATATTCTTACGCTGTTAACAAACTAAGTAGATATACTAGTAACCCTAATGATGATCATTAGACTGCTCTACTACGAGTAGTAGATTATATATCTAAAACCAGGGAGTATACCTTGCAATATAGAAAATATCCACCTGTACTTGAAGGGTACATCGATGCTAATTGGATTGTAGATTCTGATGAATCGAAATCAATTAGCGGATATGTTTGTACTTTTGGAGGCGCAGCGGTATCTTGAAAATCTTCCAAACAAACATGTATTGTCTGTCCACAATGGAATTAAAATTTATAATCTTGGATATGACTGGAGAAGAAGTAGAATGACTTCGACAATTTTTTGAAGATATATCATTATGGCCCAAGCCAGTGCCTGCCATATGTATTCGCTGCAAAAATCAAGCAGCGATATCTCGGCCACAAAATTTTACATATAATAGTAAGTCTAGACATATTCGTCATAGACATAACATCGTAAAATCAGTTGCTCTCAAATAAAATTATCTCTATTGACTTTGTATCGTCAAAAGATAATTTAGCGGATCCGTTTACTAAAGATTTAAATGGAAAGCGTATAAACTGCACATCGAGAAGAATGGGATTAAAAACCTAACCTTACTGAGTCAGCTTAATGAAAACCTCACTTAACGACTGGAGATCCCATGGACTAAGTTCAAGAGGAAAAACTAGTTATGATTGGCTTTGAGAATAAGCACTTAGAAGCTTGACTCCAATCTATTCCTATGATGCATCTAAATGTTTCCTACAAATGGATTTAGGATAAGCTTAATGCTTTTAAAGATGTCTATATTTTATTATTAAAACAAATGAGATAGAGTAGACTACTCTTAATAGGACGATCATCTATGTGAGTATAAAGCTGGGTCGGCTCTTTGAGAGTCTCTATGGAGGTTGTGATTCCCTAAAAATACTCTCTGAAACTAAGAATATCTAGGGCCAAAATGAACACAACCGAGAAACAAAGGTGATTTTGAAAAGTTACTGTGTGAGACTTATTGACTTGACTTACATTAACGGCTATAGTTCAAGACTTAGTTCACTGACTAGCCAGTAAGTCCGACAAAACTTTTGCTATGGAAGGTTCAAAACCTATTTCACCTATCCGGATGCAGTTTCTTTTCTAAAGTACCTTTTACTATAAAGTCAGTCTTATAGTTTGTCAATTTTTTAAATCTCCATTCATTGTGGAGGATTGTTGGGAAATGAAGAATTTAAGTGAATCTTTGAGCTGACTTAAAATGAGATCCATCAATAAAATCATCTGGATAATGATTGGAGTGTGTTCTCCTTTCATTGGGGATGAACGTGGTATATTCACATGTTCAATTCTGAAATGAATGAGATATTCAAGTCAAAAATTAGCCTAATTCAATAGTTAAAGAGGACTAAAGGTAGCTAAAATATTTAGTCTCATATTAGATATGAAGTGAAAAGTTGAAGTGTTTAAATATGAAAAGATGCGAACAAAGGGTGTGCCTTTTGGGAACGTGGAGTTTTCACGCGCGTTTAGGGGAAAACCATGCCCATACACACGTGCGCGCCACCACCGCCCTACCGTCCCAGCCCAGCGCCGTGATTCCTCGTGCACGGTTAGATAGAACCATTGCTACGATTCAAGACAGGAACCGTCACAACGGTTCTTGCTTTCCTCCAACTGATTCCCAGGAGCGCTATAAATAGCGTTTCTCTCCGTTATTTCTAAATACATAGAAAAGGAAAATCGTCCCCTCTTTCTCTCTGCTCTGCAACACATAATCTTCTCTGCAAACAAAAGTCAAAAGATTCAAACAGAGATCTAGTATAGATCTGATCTGAAAGAAGAAACAGGAAATTCATATATTCTGAATTTTGAAGAGAAACAGAATTGTTGTCTGAATCTGTGACTTCCTAAAACAAAATTCTTCTCTCTCGAATAATCGTCCATATTAAGACAAATTTCTCTCTCTGAAATTTGTCTTCGTCCAACTGCGTTGAATTTCAACTTGTAAAAGTGCTGATTAACTACGGTTCGACTGTGCGGTGATTTGATAGTGCTATCCAAATACCGTGAAGGAGTGTTTTATCTTGTATGATCAACGTCCAGTAACCAGTTAGAATCGTAGTTGGGGGACGTAATTGTCTTAAGAAGATTTGCAACATGCGTACCTCACTCTAATTGCTGTATAATTGAACTAACATTCTTTTTACAGGGGTTATACTAGAATATTTATGTTCCTAAATACTACTGTATATTGAGACTTGTAAATCACCTAGAGGGGGGGGGTGAATAGGCGATAAGCTAATCTAAAGGTCAATAATATGGAATTAAAACATATTTAAACTAAACACCACGTATAACACAAGAGTGTAGCCGGATTCCCCGTGAAGGGCTCTGGACTAACTCCTCAAGATTCCTCTAAATAAGAGTTGAGGTGCCGCGTTGGCTCTCTTGGTTGAATATAAGTGTTAGCAAACAATCCCCAAGCATATAACAATTAAGCACACAATATATCAAGCATATAAAGATAAAGACAATATAAGCATGCAAGATATAAACAAGTAAGAGATAGAGAGTGAGCAATCGCAAACACGGGAGATTTGTTTCGAGGTTCGAGCACACTTGCTCTATGTCCTCACCTTCAACATTATGAAGGATTTTCACTAAAATCGATCCCACCGGATCACTTGGTTCCGCAACACCTACAAGCTCTTTGGACTCTCTAGTCCCTTTCTTGTTCCCGCAAGAACACACCGCAAGCTCACTAGCTCGCCGAGGCCGCACCTCAAATAAAGAGTTCACACACGAACTCGAAACACCACAAACCCGCAAGTCCGCCTCCTCAATGAACAAAGTAGAACTGTGGTGATCACAACACTTCGATCACCTAAAATCCTCTCACGACAAAGATCCCTATAGGTAGATATAGCAATGGATAGCTCAAGTATTGTGTGAGAAAACTAGGATTGAAATAGTGGAGGAAAACACAAGAAATCACTTTTGAAAACTCTTGATAAACTCTCCTTTTGAATGGAAGTATTTGGCTCAAATACAAGTGGAGAAAACCTCTTAAAAGAGTTGAAAAAACTGACTCAAAACCCACTTAAAAATCTTAGCTAAAACAGTCCCAAAAGCTCTCCTTTTATATGGCTAGAAAAACTAGCCATTGGGGCATTTTTTTCAGCCCTGACGGCTGACGGTCGACTGCCAATGGTCAGATTTCTAACCGTTGGAGCCTCGGTCGACCGGGCCGGTCGATCGCTGCATGGAACAGAGAGCAGAGCTCTCTGCCGGTCGACCGGCCCGGTCGACCGGGGCTTTCCAGATAGCAGAAGCTCTCTGGCGGTCGACCGGGTCGGTCGACCGGCCCTCCAACAGACTTGGCGTGCACATTCTGTGCACGTCGGTCGACCGTCCCGGTCGACCGACTCCTAGCTCGGTCGACCGGTCCGGTCGACCGGCAGAAGCCAGGTCAGGTCAGTTTTAGGGATTTAAAAGTTATCTTTTTAACTTAAATAAAATCCCATAAAATCATGAAAAATCTACAAAAATAGTTTCAATATTATACTTTGATAATCAAACATGTTTGAACAAAATCAAGACATGTTATAAACAATTTGAACTATTTTGTAACTTAGAAATTTTGGCTAAAAACAAAAACTGTATTTTTTCAAAATTGGTTTTTCTAAAACTTCTCCAAATACAAAAACAAGATATTTTAAATACTTTTAAAGCATAGAGTTTATGGATATGATCTACTACACATACATGGTAAAATATCTATGTTTTTGACATTAAGCACTAAACATGATTTTGGTTAAAGACATGTATACTTTGAATTCTAAAAACCAAAACGGTTTTTTCAAAAGAAAATTCTTTTGTATTTTTCCAAAATCAAAATTCTTTAATGAAAACTCATCTAAATCAAGAGTGTGTGTGTGTATGATATACTTGAGTAATCCACCAACTATTCTATCTTTTACATTTTATCTAAAAATAAAATCTTATAAAAACAAACCTAGATTCAAGTCTTCTTCTTGAAGTCTTCACTTGAAGTCTTCACCTCTTCTTGACTTGGTCCAAACTTGATCCAAAGAGCTAGACTCCTCTTGAGCACTTGATGTAGTCTTGATGTATAGGCTTTTGAATCAAACCGTGCTAGCTCCAAAACTTGACTTTAAATCCTTTATTGAAGCTAAACACCAACTAAGATCTTGATCACAAATCTGAGACTAAATAAACACAAGATCATTAGTACTATAACTACATGAGTTGATCATCATCAAAACTAGAGTGATGGGCCTTTGGGCTTACAATCTCCCCCTTTTTGATGATGACAAAACTCAGGGAGTTATATATGCATGGATTAAAGTAAAGCGTCAAAGAAGCTCCCCTTAACTCATGCATAACAAATAAGTAATAAGATATGACAATAAAGCACATAAACATGTATGCAAACATAAGGAGATAAATATGCCATTCAAGCATAAAACTCATCAAATTCTTTTTCTCCTATTTGCAAAACAAAGTAATATGCATAACAAAAATTCTTCTCCCCTTTATGTATAAAGAAAGGAAAACATGCATATATACTAAAATACTTCTCCCCCTTTTTGTCAATCATCAACACGGGGGTTAAAGTAAACACAAAACGATGTTCTCCCCCTCTTTGTTAGAAATAATAAAAAATCAACAAAGAGGTGAACTCAAGTGAATCAATAAAAGATATATGCGATATACTTTCATGAAGAGGAAGACGCTGAATTAGCTTCCCTACATACTTGCATTACATGAAGAAGGGATGACAAGCCCTAATTCACATAACACATAATATGCAATGCATAAGAAGAGATGTGAAGCTCCCCCTACACACGTGTACCACATAAAAAAGAGTTGTCAAGCTTCTCAATATAAGATACACTCAACATGAATCTATATGTAGAAGAGATGTTAAGCTCTCCTTGCATATAGGCAATATAAATCAAAACATTTTTAATATTTCTTATTAAAATAAAATTTTGAATTTTCTTAATAAAACAAATTTTGAGATATCTTAGTAAATCAAATTTTAAGATACCGATTGTAAATAAACATTACAAAATTTGAATTTTAATTGTAATTGAAACATTTTATCAATTTGAAATTTTGATATCAATGAAAGAAAGTATTTTTTTTATCTTGATACCAATATAAATTTCATGGATACCAACTAAAATAAGTAGATCAATAGGTACCAATTGAAATATATTGTACATTTTGATATCAATAAAAATACTAATTGTAAAAAAATACCAATTGAAAATAATGCATAAGCTTATATAAAAATATCAATTGAGAAATCAATTGAAAATTAAGATTTGAAGTACGTTTGCATAAACATACTTTGTGCTTTAAACATGTAAATATCTTGAGAATCAAGCACCAATAAATCATATATATGTATGAAAAAGAGAATACCAATAGAAATTGATATTAATTGAAGTGAAGCATACATATATAGGAAGCAAAATATAAGTATATACAAAATAAATATCAATTGAGATACCAATTGAAAATAACAATGTAAATCAAGTATATAACTCATAACTACCACCCTTTTATGCTCAAGATAAAAGATTTTCTAATAAACCTTACAAGGCATACTCGCCCATTCGTCCACCCATAATAGTATTGGTAGGGGTTTTCAAAAATAGGGTTTGAAAATATTTTTATAGTGAAAAACACTACCAAATTAAGAATAATAACTAGTTAAAATAATTTTTAAAAAACTAGTTAAAGATCCTTCAAAACATGAAACCAATCATATGTATCTCATAAATCATGCTAAAGACACAAGAGTTGACACTCAAAATCGATAAGGTTCATAAAAGTGTTCATGAAACAAGGTCATGACCAAACAAATGAATTGTGAGTGTGCAAGAATTATGTAATTAGCATTGTCATGAAAATTAGTCAATAAAGCTCAAAACAAATATCATTTTATCAAAACAAAAATCATGAAAAATTCATTTTTCAATTAAAGATGAAAATCATAAAAATTCATTTTTCATCTTAAAAACAAACTTCTAGGTATATGTATGTTTTTATCCAAAACTAACAATATGCATACATATCCCTAACATAAAAAGAGTTCATAATATAAATTGCATGAAGGCAAATGACTCAAGAGGTATACATGTATATTTACTAGTTGTGAATACAAAATACATATACATGAAGTAAAAACATGAAAATTGACAAAACAAGTGTAAATGAGAGAATCATCAAAACTAGGTTATACATGTGAATATAGTGAATACAAATGAGCAATGAAGTGCAAACATATATGAATCAATTTGTTACTCACTACTTGTACATGTATAAATCCAAATTTTAATAAACTACATTTAAACTAGTATTTACCACTTGAAGCACAAAACAAATAGAACATGAACATGCTAAAAAATATCATCAAATGAGAGCATGTAAATAAACTAGGAGTTTTAGAGATAGTTATCAAACCAAAGAACTATACTCTAATTCTCCAAAACATGGTGGTTGTCCCACCAAACCTCCTTGATAGCGGTGCATTAATATATGTGTTCATCAAGTTCATGTGCATCCACCATCAAGGCACCAATCCTCTCACGTTTTGTGAGAGCCCGCACCTGCATCAAATATACAAGGTGGGGATTTTGGTACCCATTTTCTTTTGGGTCCTTGAGGGTTAGCTTTGTAAGGAACCCAAACATTCTTATTAGTAAAATTTAAAGTATTTATCTTATCAAAATAAAACTTTGTTAACTGGCCTTTGCGGCCACAATATGTACATTTGTACACTCTAGGATGCATATGTGCATGAGTGTGATCGTGGCGTGTAAAGTATGCATATGCATGATGAGGGTGATATACATGAACATGGAAAACTTGTTTCTTTTGCAACAAGAATTCTAATTTTTTATGGTTAAATGCGCAATTACTCAAAGTTGAGTTTAAACAATCAATTCTATTTTTCAAAAATTTAATTTCATTTTTATCAATGGTTGTGGCATGAAGAGCATGATCAACAATCTTTTTCTTTTAGAAACATTTACTTTTTCTTTTTTCAATAATTTTTCTTTTAAAGAGTTATTTTCATTTAAAGCAACTTCTTTTTATTTTTCACCAAAACAATTTTATTTTTCAAAGAAGTGTTTCCTTCACAAAGATCATTCAATTTAGAAAGCAAGAAAATATTTTCATTTTTCAAACATTCATTCTCTTTGAAATATTTTTTAATTTTTCTTGCAAAGAATCTTTTTCTTTTAATATGCAATCAAATTTGTTTTTCATTTTCTTATTATCTTTTCTAAGCATGTCATACTTTTCAATTAGTTGTTGATAAAATGAAGTAAGCTCATCATAAGACATGTCAACATCTTCATCTTCCTCGGATTCGGTAGTTACCTCAAGGGGGTTATCCCCTTGGACCATGTAGCACACGTTGGAAGCATCACTTCCAACATTCGAGTCGCTCCCCTTATAATACTGTTCATTTTCGCCAAGGGAGATGATGGTGGTCCAAACTATAAAAGCCGAGTCAATGTTAGTAACCCTACATAAATAATCATCATTTAGGGTACTCTTCAAAGCATGGATGGCTTTTGAGTTAGCCTCAATATACTTGCTATTGTTAACATATGACTCTTTAATAGTAGCATTATAAACATGAATGCCTAGGCCTTTGAGGAACAAAGACATCTTAACCTTCCAAGTTTGGATGTTAAGAATGTCAAAAGTGGGAGGTGACATGAAGTCCATGGTGTGTGTACAAATATTGTAATTAGCTATAAATGAGGATCTTTAACTCTAGGTTGTAAGACCCAAATCAAGAGCACTTGGCTCTGATACCAATTGTAAATCACCTAGAGGGGGGTGAATAGGTGATGAGCTAATCTAAAGGTCAATAATACGGAATTAAAACTTATTTAAACTAAATACCACGTATAACACAAGAGTGTAGCCGGATTCCCCGTGAAGGGCTCTGGACTAACTCCTCAAGATTCCTCTAAATAAGAGTTGAGGTGCCGCGTTGGCTCTCTTGGTTGAATACAAGTGTTAGTGTTTGGTGGGAGAAAAATTCGTGTAAAGTTTCCTTGAATTAATTTAAAGATTACAATAAACTTATACTCCAACTACAAGGGAGGGAAGATGTTGAGTCTTGAATCTTCCCTTTGTTTAATGCTAGGTTCTTCAGGTGGCGATGGAAAGTTCGTCTTGTTTTCCGTTGACCGGGTGAACGTTAAGAACTTTTGGGGATCTTCTCTTTGGATGGCGGACGGAGTAACACAGCTCTGTCGACCAGAAATCTCAAAGAGATTGCAGGCAAAGATTAACTTGTGCGCAGCAAGTTACTTGAAGAGTTGGACTCTCTTTCCTTTTCTGTGGAAATTCTTAAGTCAAGATCTAATTGACCGACCCTTTCTTCATAGCAACGGGGTTATTTATAGAGGTTTCAGGGGTGAACGTGCCCCCTAAAAACACTCCACAATGGGGTTAACTTCCTCATTATATGGGTGGTGATTGACCCCATAACAAGGGCAGTTATAACTGAGACGTGGGTTTCGACCCTCGCGTCTTGGTACTGCAGTGCTGGCTGAGACGCTGCTGAGACGCGGGTTTAGATCCACGCGTCTTGGCACTGCAGTGCTGTTGCGACGCGGGTTTCGACCCTCGCGTCTTGGCGCTGCAATGCTGGCTGAGACGCGGGTTTTGACCCTCGCGTCTTGGCGCTGCAGTGGTGGCCATGATTAGCCCTGCGTCTGGAGCTTGAAACTCTGCTTTTTGGTGGCTTGTCTTTTAGTGATCTTTAGACAGCCTACAGAACCTCCTCCAAAGTTTTCGATATTCCGCTGTTAGCTGGGACGGATTTCGAAATACTTTGGACTCTAGCTGAATTCACCCTTCTCATGATTGAACTGACAATGCTCCAGGCTTGATCTTATTTGGAGTATGGCCTTCGTGAGTGTACTGTGGAACTCTTTGAAGCCGCCAAAATTGATCGTGTCGAGTGTCTAGATACACAGTCTAAACCTCCCCAATGCTTTGAGTTTGTCGTTGGTGTACTTTGAACCAGGGGTGGACAGTCGTCCGCTTGTGCTAGTGTACTGTTGAACTGAATTGCAGAAGTAAGGACTGAACGCCAGTTCTGTGGACACAGGGGTACCACTGTTTTAAAGACGCGCCTTCTATAGGAGTGCATCTTTTGGGATGAAAACGCGACTGTTACTCCATGAGGTAGACGCGACTTTGGCCGGGTTGAAAAGATGCGATCTTCAGAGGGACGCGTCTTTTGGAATGAAAACACGGCTTTCCGGACGCAACTCTGGCCGTGTTGAGAAGGACGCGTCTTTAGAGATGAAGACGCGACCGTTGGATGCGAATCCGTGCCATGAGTATGTTGTCACGTGTCCTGTAGAATTGAGGGGACATCTTCTTTTTGGTGTGTGAACTTCACGCTACATTGAATGCGCTGTCCACGCGTCAGGCGGTGATTAGGCGTCGAGCCAAGCGCCGCGTATCTTTGCGAATCACTGTGCCTATAAAAGGTAACAGTCCTTCAAGAGTCATGATTAGACTCTCCTTCTTCTTTGTTTGCATCTATTAGGGTTTGAGAAAGAAGCTTTCTTTCTTCTCCTTGTTTCCTTCATCGAACATCGAATCCTCGATCATAATGGCACCAAAGGCTAAACATACTGCTTCGTCTTCAAAGGCCATCGTTCCTGAATCTGACTGGTGCGCCCATCATTTGGAAGTTGCGCCATTGAGACTTCAGATGAAGTGCACATTGATTGAGTGTAAACTCTGACTCATAATCCTCTGGACGCGAGTATAATGGACTTTTGCACCTGGACCGTGAGCTTTCCATACAGAGCTCGCGTCTGAGGCTGTAGACTTAGAAGAATTTTCACTCAGATCGAAGGTTTCAGACTTGAATGTAGCAACCCCTGTTTATCAAGCAGGGATAACATTTTTCGCGTCTGATTCTCTTCACGTCTCATATTTTAGACGCGGGTGCAAAACTAGACTGCGTTCGAATCTGTGTGTATCACAACTTTGATCGCGTCTGTTTCTGTCGCAGCAGAATTTTGATTTGCTGCGCGGGTCATCCCTGCGTCTGAAATTTTCAGCAATAGCTGCGTCTGTCACTTAGTTCTTCTGTTGAAGTATACTAAGCTTCAGATCTTCTAATTTTTGTTTGCTTCTTGCAGGTAGGCTTAATCATCCTTTTTCATATTCGCTGGGCCCCTGGGACAATATTTCAGCCAGCGAACTTGTTCGATGGTCGACCACTGGAGAAGAAGTCATGGCTTCTATTCTCGGGAGATGAGGATCTGACACCCGCCAAGATCTCTTTGGATTCAATGCACCGGTCATGCTTCTTGGCATGGCATGGTCAGAGTGAGTATGGCGGTGGATATAGTGGTGGGTATGGTCTTGGATTCTCCCTTCACTTACCCCAGAAGTGGCATCGATGAAAGCTCCATGCTCATTGGATGACTTTCTGGTGGTGGAGATGTTCATCAATGAAGGATCATAGCCCACATCGGTTGGTCAGGTGGAATCAGAAGGTTCTGCTGCATTTCGACCTCAAGAAACACCATTGCTCTTGATCAACGAGGAGCTTCTTCGATATTTACGTCATGCATGGTGACATAATCAGCCTCCAAACATCATCACAGTGCTCAGCCCATCTTTGGCGCCCTTCCGAATATCTTGTACTTGGAATGGTGAGAAGCTTCAAGGAGTTAGTGTAACCTTTGAGAGAAAGGGACTTCTTTGTACTCCTTTATTGTAACACTCAATCTTATTGTATAAGAGAGCATTTTGTATCACTTTCATATGCCTGGATATAAATAAAAGCGACACTTTTCTTTTTGTCTCCTATTGTCTTGAACTCTTTTTTTTAGTCCGACGAATAGAAGCAAAGAATCTTTGACTTATCAAAACTATGATGATAATCTTAACGAGTCAGATTTTGTAGAGAGAGATCCTATTTCAGGAACTCAACAATGCTGTCAGAGGTGTGATATTAACTTGACAAGGGATAAGATAATTTTTGTGGACCCGCCACTCTATAAAGGAAAGTGACAGGTGGAACTTGTACCCACAGGGAAGATGAGCTTTTATCAGAGGTTAGGGATTAACTTGATTAAGATCAGCTGAGGATCTAATGAAAACACTGTTAAATGTGTAATGTTAACCTAACAATGTTTTTAGGTAGACTTATTGTTCTGTTAATGAGAATAACAAGTGAGACTAGATTCGCGGGGGATCTAGGAAAATTTTTCACCGTTAGAGGTGTGATATTAACTTAACGGGTTGAATGTAGTCTTGTCAGAAGTGTGATGTTAACTTGACAAGAATGTGAGTCAGAGGTGTGATATTAACTTGACTCAAAAGCATTTCAGTTTTATTTGTGAAAACTGAAAGTATCACTGCCATAGGTGTGATGTTTAACTTAGCAGCGAGGGTAATGCTAGAGGTATATTTTGAACTTGGCATTGGTTATCTCGACTTTGACAAGGAAGTCTGAGGGAAGGTCATGGCCATAAGTGTATTGTTGAACTTGGCAATGACCTGGACGCTAGAGGTGTAGTATTAAACTTAGCATCGTTCATTTCAGCTTCGATATGGAAGTCTGAGGGAAAAATGGCCGTCAGAGGTTTAATATTGAACTTGGCAGCAGCTTAATTACTGTTAGGAGTGTAATGTTAACTTAACAGTAATTTGTCAGATGTGTGGTATTAACTTAACAAAAATTGGTTTGCGATACGAGCAATTTGAGGGCCTGCCATTCTATTGATGAGAATTGACAAGTGAAGTTTTAAAGTGCCAGAGGTATAGTGTTAACCTGATAAATTTGAAGGTTTGCTACTCCATATAGGGTTGACAAGTAAAGTTTGCACTTGATAGGGAGTATTGAAAATTTTCATTACCAGAGGTATAGTGTTAACATAGCAATGATTGTATTTTGTAGACCTACCATTCTGTATATGAGAATTGGTAAGGAATTTTGGAGGAGAGAGTGGAACTGCATCCACTTAGGATTTTTAGTAAACCCTCAGCTATCAACGGATTTGAGATGCCTTTACCAACTACCGTTTGAGTTGGGCTAGCCATGTTATTCCCCTCAGTATGATGAGTTATCGAAGACTTATGTTGGTCTTAGAAGCCAACATTTTCCTCTGTCCTTAGCCGTCGGAGGCGTGGACGTTAATGAAAATTAGAACATTAGAATCCAAGTTTCGTCTTTTGTTTCTTTAATGGTACAATCAATGCCTAATTAGCTTGTCACTGATCTACCATGATGTGACCTAATAAAGAAGAGAACTTTTCTTGGATTTGGAGCTGTGATCAGAGGTGTACTTTTAACTTGATTGGCAGAGGAGTACCATTAAGGATAGTACTTCTTCAGGAATCTGCCATTGATCGGCATCATGAGTGTATCGCTATTTGCAGTTATGAGGCGATATGATCCATTTGAGTAGACTGACCTACTACAAATGGTCCTTCCCATTTGGGCTGGAATTTCCCTTTGTCTTATGTGTCATCACTATAGGTCTTCTGACGGCTAAGACAAGATCGCCTTTCTTGAAAGTTCACACTTTAACTTTCTTGTTGAAGGCTCTGCTAATCCGAGCTTGGTAGAGCTCGATCTATTGTTGGGCCTGTAGATGTTTATCATCCAAGGCCTCCAATTCTTGGAGTCGCTGTCGATGCTTCTCCTCCTTCATTATCTCCACTGTCAAGGCGACGCGTAGAGACGGAATTTGGATTTCCAGTGGAAGCACGGCTTCACACCCATATACCAAAGAAAATGGCGTAGCTTTAGTTGGGGTTCGAACAGTTGTGCGATAGGCCCATAAGCCTTCACCTAGCTTGTCGTCCCAGTCACGCTGACTTTTCGAGACGAATTTCTTGAGAAGCTTGCCGATGGTTAGCGGCGGGATAGTATGCCGTTGAGGATACACTCTGGATTCTGAACTTAGCGCAGAACCTTTGAAAAGCCTAACTGACGAACTGGGGTCCATTGTCATGAAAATTCGCTGAGGTACCCCAAAACGGTAAATGACGTGATGTTTGACGAACTTGATCACGTCAGATGACTTCATCTCCTTCAAAGGAATGGCCTCAGCCCATTGTTGGCTGTCTAAAAATCACTAAAAGACAAGCCATTGAAAAGCAGAATTCCAAGTTCTAGACGCAAAGCTAATTTTGGCCGCGTCTCAACACCAAGGCGCGAGGTTTCAAACCCGCGTCTCAGCATCAAGGCGTGAGGCTCGATAGCTGCGTCTCAACACCAAGGCGCGAGGGTTCAAACCCGCGTCTCAGCATCAAAGCGCGAGGCTCGACAGCCGCGTCTCAGCATCAAGGCGCGAGGCTCGACAGCCACGTCTCAGCATCAAGGCGCGAGGCTCGACAGCTGCGTCTCAGCATCAAGGCGCGAGGCTCGACAGCTGCGTCTCAGTATCAAGGCGCGAGGGTCGAAACCCGCGCCTCGGTTGTAACTGCCCTGGTTATGGGGCCAGTCACCGCCCACATAGCGGGGAAGTTAACCCCTCATTGTGGTGTGTTTTTAGGAGGCACGTACGCCCCTGAAACCTCTATAAATAGCCCTGTTGCTCTTGAGAAGGGGTCGGATTTTTTTTTTGAGGAGAGAAAAGAAAAGAGAAAAGGAGAGGAAGCGGACACACAGGCGCGGACACAGAGAGAAAGAGAGTCCTACTCTTCAGCTAACTTGCTGTGTTCAAGTTAGTCTTTGCCGACAATCTCTTTGAGAGTTTTGGTAGATAGAGCTATGTTACTCCGTCAACCACCCGAAGAGAAGAGCCCCGGAAGATCTCAACGTTCACCCGGTCAACGGAGAACAAGATTCACTCTCCACCGCCACTTGAAGAACCCAGCCTTAAACAAAGGGAGGATTCAAGACTCAACATCCTCCCTCCCTTGTAGTCGGAAAACTGTTTTGTTGTAATCTTTCAATTGATCCATGAAAATTTTACACCGAATTCATTTTTCGTGCGCGTACAAGAGATGGCGACTCCGCTGGGGACTACATTTGTTACTGACGAACAAATCGTGGCGCAAGGTGACGTCCTCTATAAGGGGAAGATGGTCGAATCGCTTGTCGTCGAGTTCGACCAGGCAAAGTATGAAGAATTTCTCTCTTCCGGCTCTAAGAGCCCAAAGACCCGCGTCTGCCGCAGGGTCTCTACGGGGACTTGCCCCGAAACCCGCTCTGAGACTCTCTCAGGCGCAGCTGCTGTAAAGGATGTCGCGGCCAACCGCGCCATACGAGACACACGCGCCAACGTCTCTCAGGAGACCCGCGTGGTCAAGCCCTCTGGTGTCCAGCCAGTTCACCCTCTCCCTCAGCACCAGGTCGTCGTTGGTTTCTCTCCACCTCCACGACGCAACCGAAACGCTGAGCGCCGACAGAGGAGGCGTGCGCGTCAGCTGCAAGTTGGAACTTCTGATCGTCCAACTGAGGCAGGTCGCAAGGTTCAAACTGGCGTCTCAGTTGTGCCGTATCCAGCAAGCGAAGTCCGCATTTAGCGGCCCAAACGCGAGACTCCCCAAGTTAGCTCCTCTAAAGCTCCACTCACCAGACGCCAAGACGAAGCTTGCGCGCCTCATCAAACACAAGAAGCGCGCGCCTCTAGGCGTAGGGCCCAGCAGCCCGCTCTCTCTCAAGTGTCTCTGCTCTGACGCACCAATCAGCAACGCGACAGTTGCGTCTATTCTCAGCAGAGATGCCAGACACGCGTCCTAAAGCCGCGATGTGAGAACTGCGTCTCTGAATCCTGCGTCCAAGCTGTACAGCGCAAGGATGCCCCCCGCCCTCGAAGTTGCGAGGCTAATCTCTTCGATCCCCTTCCCGCGGATCTAAGGGATTACTTGATGAAGAAAAGAAGTGTTAATCAAATCACTTCATCATGTTGCTGCCAACGGCTCATCTCTATGCTCTCTGAGTGCCGTTGTGATTCAGGTGTGAACCAGCAGTCTTTAGTTAGACAGCTGACACTGATTCCCCATTAGCCAAAAGAAGACGCTCTCACAGGCGGAGGATCTTCTCTGACACGGAGTATCCAGAGTTCACTGCAAATATGACGAGCAGGAGCAAGGGAAAATAACCTGTAGTCAGTTCCGATGAGTCTGACACTGAACCGGAAGGAGTGTACCGACACACTCGTACCCGGACCGGGGCCATTCCCCCGATTGACTACAATGCCCTAGCCCGGGGCATTGAGATTAATGACTCGCACTCTGCCATTGCAGAGTCGCAGGCTTCAAACTCTTCTATAGTGAAAGAGGCCTTCACATACATAACGAGCACTCCTGAGAAGACCGCTAAGCGCTTGGAGCAGCAAGCCCAGGTCCAGAAGGAACAAATCGAGATGATTCGTGCTCAGCAAGAATCTATCGACTCCCTCAAGCAGATGCTCGCACAGTTGCTCGAAGACAAGAGGAAGTCAACCAACAGAGCCTCCTCTAAGAAGTCTAAAGGCAAGCGAAAAGAGGGAGAAAGCTCATCTTCCGAACACTCCGAGAAGAAAGAGCAACCTACTTCTGGTTCGTCTAAATCCTCGTCGCAGGAAAAGAACGACCGAGACCAGGGAAAGGTTCATTCTAAAAGAATGAATCAGTTGGAGCAACGTCTTGAGGCCCTTACCAACCGGAAAGGCCTCCAAGAAGTAGGATTGATCCGGCCATATCCGGCCGAGTGGGATTTAGTTCCGTACCCACCCAAGTTCAAGGCTCCGACCCTCCAAGCGTTTGATGGGAAAGGTTCACCGAACCAACATATCTACTACTTCAAATCTCAAACAGGGAACGTGGTAGATAACGATGCCATCCTGGCATGTTTATTCATCGGCACCTTAAAAGGGCTCGCCTTTGAATGGTTTATGAAGCTCCCGGAAGGCTCTATCAAAAATTGGGGCGATTTGGAGAAGCTCTTCCTAACGCGCTTCTTTGAAGATGACTCGGAGGTCACAATGCCCACCCTTTTGGCTACTAAACAGCGAAAGGGAGAGTCCGTCAAATCTTTAATGGAAAGATTTCGGAACGTGGCACTCCGATGTCCGAGCAGTATGACCCAGGTTACCCTGGTGGAAACATGCCGCCACAATCTCCAAACCTCACTCCTTGCTCAAATAGGAATTGCTGAAAGCCGCACCTGGAAGCAATTGGTCCAACAAGGTGAACAGGCTGAGGAGATTGTCGCCCGCGTCAGAGCGGAAGAAGGTAAACCCAGACCTGAGAGGTCATCGAGGCGTGCGCCAGACACATCCCTCCAAGCCAAACGGAAGGACAACTTGGCGACAGAAACCAAATCTTCTGTCAAACCTCAACCGGTTAAAGGGAGTGGCTCTTCAAGCCAACCGCGCGCCAACAAGCAATATTCCTTCAAGGATGAACATGTCGACTCGCTCTTCAAATTACTCAAAAAGAGCAATCGACTGAAGCTTCCTGAAGCTAGGCGCCCTGAAGAAGTCGGTAAAACCGACAATCCCACCTACTGCTTGTATCACAGGATGTTGGGACACCCCACCAAGAGCTGTTATATCTTCAAGGACATCCTACAGGCTCTGATTGACGCGGAAGTGTTAAAACTCCGTCCAGAGCAGAAGAAAGTGACAGCCAACATGACGTCATTTCTCCAGTTTGGGAGACAACCCCCAACACCCTCTGGAGTAGTCCCTGTCCCAAAAGGAGAGCTGAGAATGGTCAACACAGACCCTCACCAGCAGTAAGAGAAGGGCCTGGTACCAGTTTCCACACCTCAGGGAGAAGTCATGTAGGTTCACCCCGACCTTGTTGATGGCCAACAATGGACCACTGTGACCAGCAGGAAGTCCAAAGGCAAAGCTAAAGCTTCGTCTTGTAATGTGGTATGCGCCTCTTCTCGAGAAGCGGAGACTGATGTTCCTTCGTTGACCGATTCAGAAGAGGAGACAATAGTTCTGGCCACAGAACCCAGTCAAATTGTGGCGGAAACCCGTTCAGGGCAGCCATATTTGAAAAAGTATGGCGAGACAATGGTAACTCCTCCAAGACCCGCTGCAGAGCCAGCCAAAACCTCCACGAAGCAACCCATGGAGAAACAGAAAGTATTCAGTTTTCTCGAGTTCTTTCGAAAGACATAGCGGAAGGATCCACAGCACCTTACCGCTTTGATGTCCTGGCTCAACTAGCCAACATCCTGGCATGGATTACGCTTTATGAGCTTCTCAGGCTATCAAAGTCGACCAGAGAAGCTCTACAAGAAGCTCTGGCTAATGCTGAGCTCTTCATGACCCAGGTGCCAATCGGGCCAAGGAGGAAGATGTAGAGGATTGCCTCCACGCCTCCCAAAATATTCCCTGCATCACCTTCACGGCGGATGATATGCAAGTCAAAGGGGAACACGATCGACCCCTTTACTTCGCAGGGTAAATTAGATCATCTGAGGTGAACCGCATTCAGGTAGATCCCGGGTTTGCATTGAGCATCATGCCTCGCCGGGTCATGCAACATTTGAGGATTCCTACTCATCGTTTGAGCCCTACCCAGACGACCATTTATGGGTTCAATGCCAATAGTACCCGTCCAATGGGGAAGGTCAAGCTCAAATGCCAGATCGGAGATCTGAGGTCGGAAGTGACATGCTACATCATCGACGCTGACACTTCCTACAATCTACTGCTGGGATGACCTTGGATTCATCGTAATTCTATCGTTCCCTCTACCCTCCACCAGGTCATGAAATATATTGACGGGAGTGGAAAGGTGCGAACGTTGATTGCCGAAAGGCATCCGTTCAAGGGAGTCGAGAATTATTTCACAGATTCCCTCCTGTACTAGGACTCTGTGGAAGCAGATGAAATCCCGCAACCAGAGGAACCGGACTCTGGCAATGAAGCCGACACCGAGCTGGAAGAAGAAGAGTGCATGTGGGAGCTAGATCCACCTGTAACGAGCACTAATAAGCTCGATATTGATAATACCACCGACGATGTAGGCAGATGGTATATTAATGAAGAATTAGATTTGGCGTATTTTTCTGTGTTTGCTTCTGATTCAGTGCCATCAGACACAAGTACCGAAGTAGATGATGATCTCTGGTCGGTAATGGGTGCTTTGACATCATTGCATGTACCAGTGAAATCGTCCTTCGAGACATGTCGAAATGCCGGTGATGCGCAAGAAGTTGTATTCATGGTTCCAGCAAGACGGAAAGGCCAAAGACCAATCCTTTTTGGGCGAATCTCGTCTGAACCAACGCCCCACGAAGAATCAGAAGGCGAGGAAGAATCCCCTCAGTTCGGTCATTACGAACCAAAAGCACTCAGAATGATGAAACGCATGGGGTATGACCTAACAAGTAGACCCGGGTTGAACTTTGGCAAAGGAAGGAGAACGCTACTTCGATCCTTTGTGCCGAAAGGAAAAGCACCCGATTATTATCATCAGACTCGCAGGGGGTTGGGCTATGTATCAACTCCGGCTCCATCAGCCTCCGATTCTCGAGAATCGTCAGGTCACGATTACTATTCAGGCACGTCATCATGGGAGTCAGATGTCAGTGTCGGCAACATCTTTGGAGAACTTTCAGTGAATATGGTTTCAACAAGCCACCTGGAAGACGGAGATGAAGAAATGATCCAATCCGATACAGATCCTTGGATCAAACATTTAAATACTCTTTGGGATACCCACTTTGAACAGCGAGAGCCACCCACAGAAGACAAGGTTGTTCAGATCAATCTGGGGGATGAGGCTAATCCTAAGCCCATCTTCATAAGTGACGGCCTGTCACCTTCGGAGAAAAGAGATCTAATATCTCTTGTACAAGAGTATATAGATGTCTTCGCCTGGATTTACGAAGACATGCCCGGACTTGATCCTCAAGTGGCTATGCACCGCCTCAACATCAATTCGGACGTAAAGCCTGTCAAACAACAACAGCGACGATTCCGCCCAGAGATAATGGAGGCGATTCAATCAGAAGTCAGAAAGCTTATAGATTCTGGCTTCATCAGGGAAGAACAACATCCCGACTGGGTAGCCAACATCGTCCCCGTTGCCAAGAAGAACGGAAAGATCCGCATCTGCATCGATTTTCGTGATCTGAACGAGGCCTGTCCCAAGGACGAATTCCCACTGCCAATCACAGATGTCATGATTGACAATACATGTGGATTCGAACGAATGTCCTTCATGGACGGATTCTCAGGATATAATCAAATCAAAATGTATCCTGATGACGAAAAGCACACCTCCTTCAGAACACCACTAGGGGTCTACTGCTACACCGTCATGCCCTTTGGACTGAAGAATGCAGGGGCAACATATCAAAGGGCCATGAATGCCATTTTCCATCAGCAAATGCGCAAAACAGTAGAATGTTATGTTGATGACATTGCGGTAAAAAGCCGCGCTAAAGGTGATCACATATCTGACCTGAAGGCTGTCTTTGGTATCATGCGGGCTCATCAATTGAAGATGAACCCCACCAAGTCCTTCCTGGGGGTGGCTAGTGGCAAATTCTTAGGATTTGTTGTAACCTCCACGGGAATTCATTTGGACCCGAAAAAGGTTCGCGCTATTCAAGAGATGCAACCTCCGAGAAATCTCAAGGAACTCAGGGGATTGCAAGGACGATTGGCGTACATCTGCAGGTTTATCTCAAATCTCTCCGGAAGATGCCAACCCTTCGCTAAACTAATGAAGAAGGGTGTTTCGTTCATTTGGGACGACACTTGCCAACAAGCATTTGAGGAAATCAAGCAATACCTCACACAACCACCAGTCCTTGCAGCTCCGATATCCGGAAAACCTTTCCTGGTATACGTCTGAGCAATGGATCATTCTTTGGGAGCTCTACTAGCTCAGAATGATGATCAAGGACGAGAGCAAGCGATCTACTATCTGAGTAGAACAATGATCGGGGCCGAACATCGGTACAACCCGATCGAGAAAGAATGTTTGGCATTAGTGTTTGCTATTCAGAAAATGCGACACTATCTGGTAGGCCAAACCATAAATGTCATATCAAAAGTCAACCCCTTGAGGTTACTCATGACAAAGCCTTCATCGCTAAATGGCCGACTGGCAAAATGGGCCATATTGTTATCTCAATATGAAATGCACTTTTTAACTCAGAAGGCCATTAAAGGACAAGCAGTGACGGATTTCCTGGCTGAGCATCCAGATCCGAGGGCAACCAAACTTTACGACGATCTCCCAGACGAGGTCGCTGAAGCCTTCCAAACTCACACATCCTTTGAAAGGCAAGTGTGGCAACTTTTCTTTGACGGTGCATCAAGAACAAACCCAAAAGGACACATAGTGGCAGGGGTAGGAGTAGTACTCATCTCTCCACAGAACCATGTGATTCCTCGATCTGTCTCATTAACCGAACCTTATTCCAACAATGTGGCGGAGTACAATGCACTTTTGATTGGGATGCAACTCGCCGATGAGATTGGCGTTAAAAATCTCGAGGCGTACGGTGACTCCAAACTCATTGTTAGCCAGGTTCGCGGGGAATACGAAGTCAGACATGAAGACCTAATACCCTATTACAACACAACTGTCCACATGGCTGGGAGGTTTACAAACTTCTACATCGACCATGTACCACGCAAGCAAAATGTGCATGCAAATGCACTAGCATCCCTCGCTGCTTCTTTAGCTCTACCGGCCGGAGCAGTGGAGAAAATATTTGTCCACAGCCATGACCTGTATTGTCCGAGAATTGTTCTTAAGGACTACCCGGAGCCAACAGGAGATTCTCAAAATAAAGAAGCGCTGGAATTGTCAATTGATCTAGAGCTTAGAGACTGGCGATTACCCTACATTGATTATGTCTTGTACGGCATCCTGCCTCAGGACACCAAAGAAGCGGCTGCCATTCGAAGGAAAGCCCCAAATTCTACTATAATGCGATTACGCGAACATTGTATCGTCGATCGCATGACGGGATCTTGCTCCGCTGCCTCTCACCAAAAGAGGCCCAAGAGGTGTTGAAAGAAGCCCATGACGGTATGTGTGGAGCCCATCAACCTGGCCCAAAACTGGCATATCGACTCCAAAGGTTGGGTTACTATTGGCCCAAGATGATTGCTGACGCCGTCACCTATGCCAAAAGATGTCACGCCTGCCAAGTACATGACGATTTCATCCATCAAGCACCAGGGTACCTTCACTCTACAACCTCTACCTGGCCATTTGAAATGTGGGGATGGATGTAGTTGGCCCTATCAGCCCGCCGTCATCAAAAGGACATCGGTTTATTTTGGCAATAACCGATTACTTCTCCAAATGGGCTGAGGCCATTCCTTTGAAGGAGGTGAAGTCATCTGATGTGATCAAGTTCGTGAAACATCACGTCATTTACCGTTTTGGGGTACCTCGACGAATTGTCCACGACAATGGGCCCCAGTTCATCAGTCAAGCTTTCCAAAGGTTCTGCGCTAAGTTCAGAATCCAGAGTGTGTCCTCAACGGCATACTACCCCGCCGCTAATGGTCTCACAGAAGCTTTCAACAAGACCATTGGCAAGCTTCTCAAGAAATTCGTCTCGAAAAGTCAACGTGACTGGGACGACAAGCTGGGTGAATGCTTATGGGCTTATCGCACAACTGTGCGAACCCCGACTAAAGCTACGCCATTTTCTTTGGTATATGGGTGTGAAGCCGTGCTTCCACTGGAAATCCAAATTCCATCTCTACGCGTCGCCTTGACAGCGGAGATGACAACAGAGGAGAAGCATCGACAGCGACTCCAGGAATTGGAGGCCTTAGACGATAAGCGTCTGCGGGCCCAACAACAAATCGAGCTTTACCAAGCTCGAATCACCAGAGCCTTCAACAAGAAAGTTAAAGTGCGAACTTTCAAGAAAGGCGACCTTGTCTTAGCCGTCAGAAGACCCATGGTGATGACGCACAAGACGAAAGGAAAATTTCAACCCAAATGGGAAGGACCATTTGTAGTAGAGTCCGTCTACTCAAATGGATCGTATCGCCTCATAACTTCAAATGGCGATACACTCATGATGCCGATCAATGGCAGATTTCTGAAGTGGTACTATCCTTAATAGTATTCTTCTGCTTATCAAGTTAAAAGTACACCTCTGATCAAAACAAGAAGTTTCTTCATTAACATCTGACGCCTCCGACGGCTAAGGATAGAGGAAAATGTTGGCTTCTAAGCCCAACATAAGTCTTCGACAACTCACCATGCTGAGGGGAATAGCATGGCTAGCCCAACTCAAACGGTAGTTGGTAAAGGCACCTCAAATCCGTTGATAGCTGAAGGTTTGCTAAAAATCCTAAGTGGACTTGACTCCACTCTCCCCTCCAAAATCCCTTACCAATTCTCATACACAGAATGGTAGGTCTACAAAATACAATCATTGCTACGTTAACACTATACCTCTGGTAATGAAAATTTTCAATACTCCTTGTCGAGTACAAACTTTACTTGTCAACTCTACATGGAGTAGCAAACCTTCAAATTTGCCAAGTTAATACTATACCTCTGGCACTCCAAACTTCACTTGTCAATTCTCATCAATAGAACGGCAGGCCCTCAAATTGCTCATATCGCAAGTCCACTACTGTCAAGTTAATACCACACTTCTGATAATATACTGTTAAAGTTAACATTACACTTCTAACAGTAATCAAGTTACTGCCAAGTTCAATATTAAACCTCTGACAGTCATCTTTCCTTCAGACTTCCATATCGAAGCTGAAATGAACGATGCTAAGTTTAACACTACACCTCTAGCATCACCCTCATTGTCAAGTTAAACATTACACCTATGACAGTGACACTTTTAGTTTTCTTAAGCGAAAACTGAAATGCTTCTGAGTCAAGTTAATATCACACCTCTGACTTACATTCTTGTCGAGTTAACATTACACTTCTGACAAGACTACATTCAACCCGTTAAGTTAATATCACACCTCTAACGGTAAAGACTTTCCTAGATTCCCCGCGAGTTTAGTCTCACTTGTTATTCTCCCTAACAGAACAACAAGTCTACTTAAAAAATATTGTTAGGTTAACATTACACCGTTAACAGTATTTTCATCAACTCTCCAGTTGAGCTTAAACCTTTGATAAAAGCTCATCTTCCATGGGGGTACCAATTCAACCTGTCACTTTCTTTTATAAAGTGGCAGGTCCACCAAAAATCATTTCATCCTTGTCAAGTTAATATTACACCTCTGACAGTATTGTGGGGTTCCTGAAATAGGATCTTTCTCCACAAAATTTGACTTGTTAAGATTATCATCATAGTTTTGACAAGCCAAAGATTCTTTACTTCTATGCGTTTGACTAAAAAGAAAAGAGAGAGTTCAAGACAATAGAAGGAGACAAAAAGAAAAGTGTCACTTTTATTTATATCCAACATATGAAAGTGATACAAGACGCTCTCTTATACAATAAGATTGAGTGTTACAGATAAAGGAGTACAAAGAAGTCCCTCTCTCTCTCTCAAAGGTTGCACTCACTCCTTAAAGCTGCGTTTGACTCCAAGTACAAGATGTTTGGAAGGGCGCCAGAATATGATTGAACACTGTGGCGATGACCGAAGCTGATTGCACCATAATGCATGACGTGAACATCGAAAGAGCCCTCATTGACCAAGAGTAATGGTGTTCTTGAGGTCAAAAGGCAGCAGAATCTTCTGATTCCACCTGACCATCCGAAGTGGAGTATGATCCTTCGTTGATGAACATCTCTACCACCAGAAAGTCATCCAATGAGCATGGAGCTTTCCTCGATGTCACTTCTGGGGTAAAAGGAGGTTTTGAGACCTCACAGAGGATGCCCTCTTTTCGGTGACCGGCAGAAGGACCACACCCACCACTATATCCACCGCTACCCCCGCCGCCATGCTCCCTCTGACCATGCCATGCCAAGAAGCATGACCGGTGCATTGAATCCAAAGAGATCTTGGCAAGGGTTAGGTCCCCGTCCGGTCCCCGTCTCCCGAAGACAGGGGCCATGATTTCTTCCCTTGTGGACGACGGGGACCATGATTTCTTCCCTTGTGGACGAACATCGAACAAGTTCGCCGGCTGAAATATTCTCCCAGGGGCCCAGCGAACATGAAAAAGGATGATCAAGCCTACCTGCAAGAAGCAAAAAATTAGAAAATCCGAAGCTTAGTATACTTCAACAGAAAACACTAAGTGACAGACGCAACTATTGCTGAGGACTTCAGACGCAGGAATGGCCCACGCAGAGAGCCAAACTTCTGTGGAGGCAGAAACAGACGCGAATCAAAGCTGTGATATACACGGAATTTGAACGCGATCTAATTCCACACCCATGTCTAAGATGCAAGACGCAAAGAGAATCAGACGCGAAAATTGCCGTCTCCCTGTTGGATGAACAGGAGTTGCAAGAGATTCAGGCCTGAGACCTCCAGTCTGAGTTGAAATTCTCCTAAGTCGACAGCCTCAAGACGCGAGCTCTATGTGCAAAGCCTGCGGCCAGGTGCCTAAGTCTACTATACTCGCGTCCAGAGAAGTTTAAGTCAATTGGTGCAACTTCCAAAAGAGGAATGCACCAACTAAGACTTCAGGAGAAAATCCAGATGATGAATCTCTTTAAGAGATATCAAAATTCAAACTTAGTTGGGTTAAAAATGTCATGGCAAAACGAGAAGGCGTACCCGCAGAGGCCTCTATTAAGAGTTGAACTCTCTGCATCGAAGCGCGGACATAAAAGGTGCTCAAGGAGACGCTTTCTGTTATTAAAATCACTTGACAGTGGTAATCTTCTGAAAAGACCAAACAGAAGCATGAAAGCTCTGGGTCATCTTCGTCCATGGAGGCAAACCCTTGGTAAAGTCCTTGAAGGGAGAAGATGGAGTCTCTCAGAGCACTCGCTTTTAAAAGAAAATAGTCCAAGTATGGGACTACTAAAGGAAGGGGGTAAGCCCTATTTATAGGCAAGCTATAATGTCTATAATAATGGCTCACTAATCAGAACCGTCGGCCTTAATGACCGCACGAGTGTCAAAGTCCAATGGAAGGCTGACGCGTGGATCGTCGCTTCGGGAAGCATAAAAACGCAGATCTCTAACCGCCAGCGCCGGTTTTGCATTAAAAGGCATCAACACCCAAACCCAATGAAGAGCCGACGCATGGACGGTCGCTTCGGGAAACATCGAATGGTGCGAGCCCCCCATCGTCAACAACGATTTGACGTTTAAAGATCCAATAAAATCTTTATTACAGGCTGCATGTAACGCCTGGGAAGTTGCACCAAAACGCAAGCATGAGAGCCGCGTTCAGGATCCCGCGTCCTTAAGAGTGATTCAAAGCTGCGTCCATTAGCAAAAGGGACCCAGTCGGGGGTTACGGTTGGAAATCACATAAAATAGTGTTCTGAGACTTGTGCTCTCAATAAGAGAAAGCCCATGGCAGTCACAGGTATCTTGGAGCTGCGTCGACATGGCGAGATGATGATGGGTTTGCACCGGGTCAAAGACCCAACGTCTCGTCCTCTTATATGTCTGCGCCAGTTTTAAGGAGCGTAAGACCACATTCTTGATGCATCCTGATTCCTGCGCCTGGATAAAGTTAAGGACTGCGGCAAGTGAATCACACTCAAAGCTGCGTCTTCACTGGCAGGTCAAAGTCGCGTTCCTCAGAACCGCGTCTCTCTTTGGAACGGCGTTGCGTCCCATCAAAAGAACTTAGTTCTACCTAAGTTTGTTATTCACAGTTAGTCAGAGAGCACAACCAAAGACTGCAATTGAGAGGTTGGATTCATCTACAGTGGGGCAATGAAGGTGAAAAAAATTTCAAAGACTTTTATTATTCAAAATGGTAAAAGTAAATACAAACACTCTTGGTGAATTGAGTGTCCTTTTCTTTACAAAAGGAAAAGAAGGAGAAGGCTAAAAATCCTGGTTCGCCAAAGAACAGATTTGTTCTCTGAGGCGATGCATCTCATGTTGACGCGCCTTCTCAGCTTCCATGAGAGCCTGAGCCCGCAGCTCCTCCTCGGATAAAATCTCTGCGCAGCCAGCTGCACTCGCAGGGATTCCAGCTCGGAGGAACTAACAGAGAGGTTTTCTTCAACTTGCGCCTTGGCAGCCTCTAACTCCGCTAGCCTCTTTTCGGAAGTGGCGAACTTCTGTTCATTGATAGCAATCAAGGCCTCAGCTCTGGCTATGGTAGCTCGAGCATCGAGGATAACCTGCTTCGCAGCCTGCATAACCATCTCGGACTCCTTTGACTCGACAATTAGCTTTCGATGGTCATCCTGGAAACATTGGAGAAGACGGGTCCTTTCGGCTATCTTTTCGTCCATCTCCCTTCGCTCTTACTCTTGAGCAGCAAGAAGCCTAGTCAGGGTTTCCTGGGCCTCGTGAAATGAGCTAGCATTCTCCAGGGATCTAAGCTCTTTCAAGTCATGTCCCAACTGCTCCACCAGTAGCAGATACGCCTTGGCTGGTGAAGGCCTCCGGCTAAGCTGATGTTCTCAACCAGATTTCTGAGAAACACCCGGGCGAATTCGAAGGAGCTATTCCCAGATAGGATGAGATCAATACATGATCGCATGGAGGCAAAGAACTGCTGCACCACTTGACGTGCCAGCTCCCCCATGGTATCACCGCCTGGGAAGAATTCCGCTGAAGTGCTCCCCGATCCCCTTTCTATCACGGGGCGAGGGACGTAAACCGATTCTTCCGGTACAGGAGTCGGGCCAACGACAGGTGCGGCAGAAGCAAGAGTAACCGCCGGCGCTTCTGGGGGGTTACTACGTCTGTAGAAACCTCCACGACGGATGAAGTAACAGCAAGCTTGACCGCTTCAGGGTCTTTGGTCGAGGCTTGAGCTGTACGGCCTTCCGGGTAGGCACTGACCGCCAAATCTTCTACCTGAGCTTCCTCGGTGCTCTCTGCAAATTACCAGAACATTAGCCACGACGGTAAAAGGAAAATATTCAAAGCATCAACATTTCCTTACCAAGTTGGGGATTCAAAGACGGCGAATTCTGGGGCGAACCTTGCAGAGTTGAGGTCCCCCCGACTTCAATGGTTGCCTTCTCTTGAGGCATCTCAGTAACTGGAGCCTCAACTCTTCCCTGCTGGACCAGCTCCTGCACCATCTCCTCGATATGTGAGGAAGTTGCAACCTCGCTGCCCGCGGCCAGCCCTGTAGCAAAAAGGGAAAATGTCAGAGCCTTTTTTTTAAAAAAAAAGGGAAACATGCTCAATAAGACAATAAGAGTACCTTCAACAGCATCAATTGTTGCTATTGGCGAAACTGTCACAGGATCACACCCATATATCTCCTCCTCCGAGATATGTGAGAATTTACTCGGATCCGGAAGAACAGGCTCATCGCCAAAATCGACCTCATCGCCTGAATCATATCTATCCTCTCCGGATGATGAGGATGATAGTTCAACGCGAGAGGCCTCGGCAATCGGGGCCTTGCCGCCAAATACCCAAGTAGTAGGGCTGGGGTCAATTACCCGTGAGCTGGGCATTAAAATACCAGGGGACCCAGGCTGTTGTGCCTCATCCCTCCTCTCTTGAGCCGAAGAAGACCCAGGTTGAGCCGAGACCTCTGGAATCTCAACGTCATCCCTACTCATTAGGTCAACTTCGAGCTGCTCAGCATCATCAGCTGCGGTGGGTTCGTCAGCGGCGGCGGGTTCGTCAGCAAGTTCCCCTTCTTTTAAGAATGCGGGGCCCCTGCTGCGCAATCCACGAGTGCGAACAAGAGGGGCATTATCCTCCTCCTCTTCTTCCCCCTGCTCCTCAACACCAGAAGGGATGGCCTAGGACAAGAAACTTCGGCCGCCAAGTCTCTCCGGCCTTCTTGGTGCAGGCTCAATGATGGAAGTAGAGCCCTGAGGACGCTTATGCACTGCCTGTCGACCCTTTGCTGCTCTCGGCTCCCCCCTTGACACCCTTCTGGCCTCCTTTGAGCCGCCCGATATTCATCGACGCCTCGCGAGCGCTTATTGGACACCGACTTTGCTTCATAAAATGCATTGATACTCTCAATACATGAGTACTCTGGTGAGAAGTCAGGCATTTGGTTGTTTGGAAGTACCAGGTGCAGAAGCTGAGGCTTGTACAGCCTTTCGGCCCCTTGAAAGGCAGACGAAAAAGTGCATCCGTCCCTCCAGCCACACTATAATACCAAGCCCGAGCACCTTCAAACAAATTCTCACTGAAGGCGAGTTGAGCATTGGGGTTGCCGACAAACAACTGATCATAGCCGAACTGTCGGGCGAAGCGATTCGGCATGTACGGCTCGATCGTGCAAGAATTCCCTTGCCGAAAAAGTACATACCCAGGCCGAATATTGATCATCCACCAGAAAACTCCCGACGACAGCCTCGTGAAGTTGTCTGGACCGACCAGGTCGGCAAATTGGTCCCCATAAGATGCACCAGTAATCTCGGAGAAGCAGCGATTGAGTTGGTAGTTTGAAGCAGCTAGAATGCACTTCCGAATGTAGTACATATAAGTATTACACCAGCTTGAACTCTCCAACCGCTGTACGAAAGGAATAATCCTTCACACCAAGACACCGGCGTCATCAGAGAGGGACAGTGCATAACGTACCAAGCCATTAGGTACGTGTAGGGAAGCTCGACCCGAGGGTTGGGACGCTTTACCATCGGCCTCCCCTCTGAGTTAACAATCAGCTCACCCTGGGAGTCGACAACCTTCTCTACCCTGCATAGACTCTGAGCTAAGGCCCGCAACCCGCTTTGAATATCGGCCGCCATGGCCGGGAGGAGGGCTATGGACTTACCATAAGCCAAGAGCACCGCCGGATACACCACGTCAGCAACGATTACTTCATGTGGCAGTGTCAGTATCACACAGCGCTTCAACCACAACATTAAGAAGCCCGCTAACAGTGCCCGATTGGAGATAGGGGTCCGGGCTTGGTGATGGAAACTTTCAAAAACCGTGTCAGGTTTGAAAGTATCCTCGGTCGACTTTGTGGTGTAGGAGTCTACAGAAGTTTTGATCCTGTCGACAATCTCTTCGTCGGAGCTGGGAGCCAGTCGAGTCACTGGTTGGTCCTTCTGATTGACACCATTAAACAAGTAGCTTGCCCAAGACAGCTGCTTAACTCCCCTCGTCCTCCAAGAGGTTATCTGGCCGCAAATGTGGAAGTGACATAACACCTCCCAATAAGTCTCGTACACCCGAGGAAACTCTTTCTTCAAGAGGTGAAGCTCCTCAGAGGTTGGGACGTATTCCTCATAGAGAGTATCCCCCCATTTCCAGCCCCGAGACTTCGTGCAACTCATGCAGGGTAAGACCCATCTCTCCTCGACCGGAGTAAAGGATGTCCCTGTCAGAGGATTGTAACGCTCCAGGATCCCAAAGAAATTTAGAGAACTCAGTGGAATGCCATACTGTACGGCCCTGACCGCTTGGTACAATTCTACATGCTCCAACAGACCTCCAAGATCGGCAAGGACAAAGCTCACCATCCTGCCCCACCAGTACTTCTCAGTGGAATGAATCCACCCGAGCGGACGAAAATCGACCAGAAATCACCCCCCGCTTTCATGAATACGTTAAGGAAGGTGGTGCCGAGTTTAGGAGTTTCTCCTACTGGGTGCTCAGACCTGAGCAGCCCGGGAAACAGGCCGAAAGCCTCCTTCTCATGACCAGCATTATATACCTTCCTGAAGCCAGGGTGCCGAGAGAAACTTCGGGGACAGGTCGGGTAATCTCCCACATCATTGGCCGAGGACAGACATATGCTGGAGATAAGATAGTGGTACATTCTCTCCATGTTCGGAAGAAAGAACCTTCTACCCTCTATCTGACGAAGCCATTTATAATCTCCGTCATGCAAGGTATGGCCACCCTCG